>CABEEJ010004279.1:39933-66745 GCA_901482245.1 Timema douglasi
CCCCCCCCCCTGAAGAGTGGGGATCACGTGGATACCTTTTAATCCCCCTCTCTTATGATCGCGGATAATAAATAATACAACTACAAAACATATTATCAATATATTAATACAACTATAATATATAGAACCTAAATTTGAGATTAAATCTTAACATGTTAAACCTCCGAAGTTGTGAGGCAGACGTGTGTAGGTTTACCACATTATATTTTAAGATTCGACCAATGCTAGGCTATGATTTGCAAATTATCAATAACAAAATTTGAGTCGATCTAGCTATGATTTTATCAAAAATACGAGGTACAACGATTAAATTTTTAAGTGCCATGGTGACCAGATAATAACTATTAATGTGTATAAGGAGTTTAATTTAGTCTACAAAAACAAATACGTTGAAATTGATTGGTTTCTTGACCTAGTCAATTATTTACCCATTTCTTAGATAGTTTAAGTTCATTAAAATATTAATAATATATTTAAGTACTTAATTCCTTCTGTTGACTTCTTGAACCCACTTGTTTCATACTAATTACTTCAACACACGGCCTACCAGGAAAGTTGTAAAATATGATGCATTTCTTAGTGTGTTACAATGTAAAAATAATTACAATCTATTCTGATCCTTTCTACTTGATTTGTTGTATTGAAATCAATGTAATGAAATAAAGTTTAAACCTGTTTAGCACATCAATAAGTAACTCTTAGCTTTGTGTTTCGGAAACGGCCTTTACTTTTGTATTTTAATATTCTGCCACTACAAGCACATGACGTCTTTAGTATTAAATTAATTTTGAATAATTTATCTGATGGTATAACCCAAATAATGATAATAAATAAACTACCAAATTGATCGAAAGTAAAAAACATATTTTAGTAAATGTTTATTTTTAAAACTTTCCTGCGTGGATTCATTTTAAATAATATGTCACATAGTAAATATAGGCCTATATATATATATATATATATATATATATATATATATAAAACCATACCAATTTATTGTCAAAATAAAATGTAGGATTTCAATATTATTTTATGAATAGTTGGATAGGTAGTAATCATTATGCCAATAAAATTATTGTAATATAGCACCCATAATTAAAATAAGCTGTTGAATACAGAATACAACTTAATTTCATATTATATATAGAATATTAAGAACTGGTCATGGTTTAACACACTCCACTGTTGCACTGAAAATGTGTTCAATACTTAGTATGAAATTTAAGAGTAGGCTTAGTACGTCTTGATATTCTAAAGGTATAACGTTATAAAGTTAAAAGTGCCCTTAAAATATACGAGATAGTAATTTTAACAAACCATTTGAAAGCCCCTCCCACCCCCCGCGCGCCCTGTTTACGAAATATTTTTTTCTATGTGAGCCCATGGTGTAAATCACTCAGACTAATTTGTTTTAGGTCGAGAGAAAGAGAATTCTCCCAACATCGATGAAGTGACGTTTCCTGAAAGGCGCAAGGGACGTTGCAAGTGGTTCAATGTTGCAAAAGGTTGGGGTTTCATCACTCCAGAAGATGGCGGCCAGGACGTTTTCGTACATCAGGTAAATTAACGTTTCATATTGCTCTCAACGAATATCACAACATCGAATTATTTTCCAAACAGCTCTGTTTATGGTTGAAACAAACTTTTGATAGTTACAAAAACAAATGTTTTCTTGGTAGTAATCAGTTCCAAAAAATGAGTTATTTCGCCTTCATTGTGTAGTTTACTATTTATTTATTTTTGCAAATTTTTAAAGTGGTATTTAACTAAGTTAGTAATAGCGTTTAACAAGAAAATAATAAAATAAATATATAGTAATTTTAACATAGTTGTAATACTAATTAGTACGTTGTGGAAATATATATTGAAAAATATTTGGTAAATTCAATCAGGATTATTAACAAAACAAAACCCATTGGTAGAAATGAAATCGAGGGACGGATGGTACACACAATATCACATGTTTAAGGTATCTATTTTTTTCAAACAAAATATTCATTTTATATAATATAAATTATCCAGTGAAAAAAACGGACAATTCGATAAGGAGAAAGAGAAGAAATTAAAAAGATGTACAAAGTATAGCTGTTGGCAATGATCTCTATAACGTTGTATATTTTTGTTGAAAAATTATTTTTTTCCTTGAGTTCCTTCCTTCAATTTGTATTTTTATCTATAGCAGTGACCGCACGGGAATAACAACTATAGCAAACTTAATAAACGTTATATAACTTTCAGACACGTGATAGAACTTGCATGAACTATGCACTGTAAACATACGGTGGCAGTGAGCCATACGTGTGTCATTACAACTTGCACAGTTGCGTATTCACAACATTCCCGCATGGCGCCAGTTAAACCTCCGGTATCTCAGAAAATAAACTTTTTTTTAAATGTTTGATGACATCATACAACTCAGCAAGAACTAATTGAGGAATACGTAGAGAGGAACCGACCTAATTACCTTTATTATGAAAATTGAAAAATGACACATGGACACGGGAACCGAACCCGGAATTGTTGGCTTAGTACGCCAATGTTCTAATCACTGAGTTATCCAGGAATCGTCCCTTGCCCAGGGTAATTCTTCACTCATATTTTAAGGCAGAGTCTATGATGGATATGCGGAAATTGTCGGCTAAAAAATGTGTGATTTTTATTAAGATCACGAGCTATCAGATAACGCAGTCACCTTCGACTCGGTAGCTAGCTTAATGCTGCCACTTGTACAATTATTATAACTGTAAGGGATTGCATATTTATGAATCAAATAGCCAAAGCTATTATTTATGCTTTTAGTGAGGCTTACTCCATCAAGATACCATATTCTGAAAATTGAAAAATGACACCTGGACACGGGAATCGAACCCGGGACCTTCAGCTCAGTAATTCGGAGTAATTCTCACTAAAAACATAAATAATAGCTTTGGCTATTTGATTCTCAATATGCAATCCTTTACAATTATAATAATTGTACAAGTGGCAATATTAAGCCAACTACCGTGTCGAAGGTGGCTGCGTTACCTGATGGCTCGTGATCTTAATAAAATTCACACATTCTGTAGCCGACGATTTCCGCACATCCATCATAGACTCTGACTCAAAATATGAGTGGAGAATGACCCTGAGTATGGGACGATTCCTGGATAGCTCAGTGGTTAGAGCATCGTCATACTAAGTCAAAGCTCCTGGGTCCGATGCCCATGTCCAGGTGTTATTTTTCAATTTTCAAAATATATCTTGATTGAATAATCCTCACTAAAAGCATAAATAATAGCTTTGACTATTTGATTCCTAATTACCTTTAGTTAAAATAAGAATTACAATTGTTGCGAAGATGCAACAGCGCCAATCACAGAAGGGTAATTATGGTTATACTATACCCGCATTGAAATATCACATCTTTAAAGTATTGATATGCATATTCGTACAATTTTAATTGTATTATTGGCAGCAAAAGGCCATATACCTAGTAGATGATCTTAATTTATCACACGTTTCCAGCCGACGATTTCCGCAAGTCTATTACAGACTCCACCTTAAAATATGAGTGACTAATGACCTTTAGCACTGGACGATTCTTGGCTAGATCAGTGGTTAGAGAATGAACATACTAAGCCAAATGTCCTGGTTTCGATTCCCGTGTACAGGTGTCATTTTTAGATTTTAAGAGTATGATATTTATATGCGGCTATAACTGTAATTAACAAATATGATAGCTTAGCTATTTAATCCATATTGATTACATTTGTTTGAATGACAAAATATGTTTAGTTTTACGTTCAAATAGGTTATAGTATTGTAGGTAGTATTACTATTATTACAATGTATTTAAAATAGGATATTAGCTTAATTATAGCTTCAGAAACCATATTATATTGACAGTTCGAAAACCATAATGATATAAGGTTGCTAACGACTTGATTACATTTGTTTGAATGAAAACCTCTGTGTAGTAGCTCAAAGTTCAAAAATCATTAGCTTGTAAGAAGTATTATGGCTGGTATATTTAAAGTTGGCCCTTAGCTTGTATACTGCTTTCAGAAACAATATTATATTAAAAGTTCTATAACTATAATTAAATAAGTTAGCTAAAAATTTGATTACATTTATTTGAAAGACAAATTCATACATAAGTCTTAAAACGATCCTTTAGGTTTTAGGCTTGCAGGCAGTATTACTATATTAGCTTGCATCAACTTATTTAAATAATTAAGTCGTAATGTTGAACTTAGCTATGCTCTTCAAACCTTTTATTAACATATTTATTTCATTTAACTAATCATTGATGTATCTCATTCATAAAAATTAGTGAACGATGTCAAAATGCCACATTGACTTGTATGTATGTATGAAAGAAAAAGATACCCGAAAGATTATTTCTCGCGTACACAATGGTGTGCAGATGAAAGCTCGAAAATTTCAGGCTCTAATGTCTATCTAGCTATAGCATAAATATCATGCGTCTCACTGTAAACACGTAATCTACAACTTAAACTATATTCCTAAGAATTATTAATTTTAACCCACTTATTTGGCCGAATGGTCTAAATCTTCACTCTTGTGTTAAATTGACCTGCTGAATATGGGAGGATCTAGGTTCGAATCCCTGTTGGTTCTACAGAAGGTGTTTCCTCCCCCCTAAATCGTTTCCCACTCTCCTACAGCGCAAATGCTGGTGAAGTACCTCTAAAATGCTTTGTTTCTTATTCTCACACCATAAGAGAAATGATCAAATATGTGTATAACCTGAACAGGTAATAAGACACGATGATAAAACTTATTTAAAAAAAACTAAACGTCTACAACGTCAACATTTCACTTTAAAAAAAAAAAAATTGTAGAAAACTCAACCCATGCAAACGAAACACAATTACGCTTTATTTTGTTTTAAGAGTTAACCTTTAAAATCCATAAAAAGACTAAACAACATTATCTAAACTAAAACTGAAATTTATATTGCCATGCCCGCACATTGGATTACGTCATAAATATGAAAGCCCAAATTAACATAACTTTCAAATGTCAAATGATATTGATCAAAATTGAGCTACCACACCTCACCTACACACTATTACGTTATGGTGCCTTCATTTAACGTCCTATAATGCACGCACATTTTCCAAGCCAGGGTGCACTCACAAAGACAATCAATCCCTTTGATAGAGGAGGGCGTGAAAGAAGAGAAGAAAGAGGAAGAATGTGTCTTCCCCTTTCTCATATTTTTTAGTGTGATTAATAGGGCTTATATGTAATTAGAAAATAATAAGAGTAACGGTAATATTCACATATCATGTCTTCTAACACAAGGAAAGATGTAATTTAAGTCACTATATGCAGACAAGGTTTAGAAATGAAAGTAGAGAGGAATGTATCGGGTCAGAAGATATACAAGTCCTTTTACATATACTAAACAACACATGACTAATCACCAAACATTCAGGGCAGGCCTCTCTTTCCCATGACCAAAATCCTTGGAACAAACCTATTTCCTGAAATAACATTAATTGGAACTTTGCAAAAATTCTCACGTGGGAATATTCGGACTAACAATAAAGACGCAGCTGATTTCTGGCCACGGTAAAATTCCCCAGCAACCTTCATCAATCACCACTGAGCAATTTAGCTACACCCCAACTTGACTAGCACAACCATCGAATAAAACTCGCTGGATACTAGTAGCTAAAATATTATTTATATTAATAACTTAACAACGCAAATCTCTTCTATCCACTTTTATTTAAATATTAGCCCTACTTGCTTTGAGGGAGTCGAGGAGGAGATAGCGCTGGCATTTCATCTAGGATATGACATTGTAGAAAATATAAGATAGGAGAAAACTGATTCAAACAATACCCACTTCTATTTCCTGACCTTCTATTTTTTGCTAAGGATCTTTTCAATGACCTCATCTAATCTACCAATATAGCATAAGTCAACTGATCAAATAAGATTCTAAAGACATCCTTAAATTACTTCAATCCTTCATATATACATTGAAAAATGACGATATATTTGATTGTGATTTGTGTTGACAATGTTTGCGATGTTTCAGAGTGTGATACAGATGTCTGGATTCCGTAGTTTGGGCGATGAGGAGGAGGTGGAGTTTGAGTGCAAGAATTCGGACAAGGGTCTTGAGTCCACACTTGTGACTGGCTTAGATGGCGCAGACTGCTGTGGTTCACATAGGAGACCTACCTCTAAGAAGCGCTTCCGCAAGATTAGGTACACTTAATAAATACATATTTTAATGGAAAATATAATTTAAAGATAATTTATCTTTAAGAAACATAAGCATAAGGTAAATTTAATGTAATGACATACAATAACCTAATCATATTGTTCCCTTATGTTATAGGCAAGAAACTATGCGTAAACTAAAAAACAACACCTCGGTTCTTAATCCATCCTCACTAACGTTCTCCACATGTCCCTATCCTTGCATACTCGTTTCGCTTCAACAAAATCCATACACCGAGTCATATATGCTCTCTTATTCTTAAAACTCTTAATGTTTCTCTTTTTCGACCTTTCGTCTACAACATTTAGCCACGTCTTATATGGCCTACCTCTTCCTTTTAATCCACACACCCTACCTTCATATATTTGCTTCATTACTTGATCCACACTCATTCTCTCAACATGGCCAAACCAATGTAAGGCGATTCTTTCTCATTTATTTATTGGATTCCCTTTCAAACTGCACTCCTACAGAACCCATTTATTACTAACTCTTCCCATATAAGTTTCCCACATACATTTTTTAGGTATCTAATTCCAACTGCATTCGTATTGTTCTTGTGTTTCTCTTGACAAACCCACACTTCACATCCTTAAAACAATGTGGGCGTCAACACACTTTTATACGAGGGGTGTTAAAAAAGAAACTGAACTTTTGCTATAACATCTTTATTGCTCATTTCCCAACATTTTAAGCACTGTCCCCCTCAAAGTAGTCCCCTCTACTGGCAACACTCCGTTCCCAACATTGCTTACATTTTTGGAAAGCCTCCTGGAACGCACTATCTGGGATGGTGCGCAGGTCTCTTGTCGCATTGTCCTAAATATCCTCTACGGTCTGGAAACGACGTCCTTTCAACGTGGTTTTAAGTTATGGTAAACAGGAAAAATTCTGCTGGGGTTAGGTCTGGAGAATACGGTGGATGGGGCACAATGGGAGTGTGATGTTTTGTTAGATAGCTGCGGACAAGGAGCAACGCGTAACCCGGCGCATTGTCATGATGCAACATTCAAGTCTGGATTTCCCACAATTCTGGCCTCTTCCTGCGCACAGCATCCTTCAAATGCGCTAGAATTCCCTGGTAGATTTCCTTGTTTACCATCTGACCACTTGATACAAATTCCTGACGGATAATGCCTTTGCAGTCAAAAAACACAACCAACATCACCTTGATCTTTGACCGACTTATGCGTGCTTTTTTTGGACGAGGAGACCATTTGCCCACCCACTGCGACGACTGCACCTTCGTTTCAATATCATAGCCATAAACCCCACGTCTCATTGCCTGTTATGATGTTCTTAAGGAAGTTTTCATTGTCATTGGCAGTGGCAAACAGTTCCTGGCTGATTTCAACACGGGTCTGTTTCTGATCGCCAGTCAACAAACGCGGCACGAATTTTGCACTGACATGACGCATCTCAAGTTTGTCACTCAAAATTTGATGGCATGATCCTACGCTGATGCCCACTTGGTCAGCAACTTCTCGAACAGTTAAGCAACGATTTCCACGAATGACAGCATGAAATCTTTCGACATGGTCATTATCTGTTGATGTGGAAGGTCGTCCAGACTTGGGATCATCACCGACCGACATTCTGCCATGTTCAAAACGCTTAAAACCACTCATAACTCTGCGAGCGACTTATACAGTCCTTCCCATATGCTTGGCTAAGCAATTGAAATGTATCTGTAAAAGTGTTGACAAGTTTGTAGCAAAATTTCACACGCACCCGTTGTTCTTCAAGCTCTTTCATTGTCAATTTGGTACTAATCCAACGAACAGCTTGTGCACGTGCTCACTTCAGTGGCTGTAGCTCGCCAAATAACAGTCAGAGCGAAATGCGACAAATGGCAGTTTGTTGTCCAAGCCTGCCACTTTGTGCGCTCAGTAGCTGCAGCAATCTCCCTCTGCCGGTTGGCTCACTATTTCAAATTTTCTGTTTCTTTTTTAATACATCTTGTATACTGCCATTTTGCCTCTTTCTCTACTACTTCATTCTTTGCAATAGTCCACATACTGTAATGATACAGAATAAATGCGCCGCTTTTTGGGCGTCAATTGTAATAATATGTGATCAATCACCCTACTTTGGGTGTCAATTGATTCACTGCGGATTAATTCCCTGTTATTGGTGTGATGATTTTAGGTTGTCTTAAGCTACGTGATCGAGCGCCTATAATCACTGTACGGAAAAGATACCGTTCAATCAGCTGTCTATAGCCCCGTGTTCGAGCACTAATTAAATCGGTATTAATATTATTAAAGAAAGAGAAATGTTGTTGGCTGTTATTTCACACACGGTTTATTTATATTACACCAGTAAATTATTTGCACATATTTCAGTTAAATGTTTCTTATCACTGCACACTTGTGATATTGAAGTGACTTATATTATAATGTGTTGGACTGTGACTGACTCGTGCGTGAGCGAGGTCCCGGAGATCGTCCTCCTCATCGTCGTCGTCGTCAATTGCTATTGCTATACTGTACTGTTGCTATTGCTATACTGTACTGTTGCTGATACTGTGTATACTGTGAATAAACATACGCACTATGGTCTATATATGACATACCCCTTGCATTTTCTCCCTTGGTCAACAAAGTAAAAACTAACCAATAGACAGAGTCCTGGCGACACGTTTTGTGAGGGCTAGCTTCTTATTGGTATAAAGAAATGGCGTGTTCTGCCAAATACTATGAACTTGTTCCCTTTAACAGGAATTGACGCAGTTACTCTTTTACCAGGAAAGAAGGTATAAAAAAATATATTTTAGGGGTGAAGTCCTTTTCACCTCATTCTGAGAAACGCGTGTTTGTTCATGGATGAATCTTAAAAGGATACTCTACCTATATTACTTTAAAGAAAAATTACCTTCATCCATGACTTTTTACATAATTTAGATTAATCCAAATCAATACATTACAATTCATACATCTATTATCCGATATGCATCCACTCGTCTGTCGATTTCACTATATATCCTTCCATTTTTACAGATCATTCGGCCCAGATATACAAAATCACTTACTTGTTCTAACAATTTTACATTTATGCTAGGCTGACAAACATTTCCTGATTCCTCATCAATAACTATCACCTTAATTTTGGAGACATTTACACGAAGATTCATTCTGCCTGTTGCCACATTCACAGTCTTCTGCGAGTCACTTTCATTCTCAGCCATTACTATGGCATCGTCTTCGTATAAAAGCACTCTCCTATTCACATTGTCTGTTTTTACATCAACTACATACTCAAAATAATTCCTCAACCACTTATCCACGAATACATTAAACAACTTTGGAAACATAGCACAACCTTGTATAATAACCCTGTTCAATGTTATACCATTCTCTTGAAGACCCATCCACCTTAACGCATGCTTCACTTCCATCATATACCACCATAATTGCATTTACAAACCATGCATCCACACCATACTTTCTCAGAACATTCCATAACATACTCCAATTCATCCGAAAGTACGCTTTCTCCAGATTAACGAATGCACATTAAACTTTCATCCTACTACTGACATACACTTCTCAATCACTTGTTGCAATGCATATATCTTGTCCATGAAACCCCTACCTGGTATTAAACCACATTGCATAACCCAAATCTTGTCAGCAGTTGTTTCACGCACCCTCTCAATAAAGATTTTCCCTAAAACTTTGCTTGAATACTCAACAAACTAATTGCCATATAATTATTACATTCACGTTTACTGCCTTTATCTTTGTACAAAGGAACAATGACACCATTATTCCATTCATTAGGGATATTCGAAATCCAAGCACACACAATCTGTCAAATAATACTAAGCCCCACACTTAAGCATTTCATTTGTGATCCCATCTACGCCCGCAGCCTTGCAATTCTTTAACAATTCATAGTTTTTAACACTTCAGCCACATTAATTATTTCACTCTTTCATTATTTCTGCTACTGTATTAAGGTTTTCACCATACAATAAATGCTCAAAAAACTACCTCCATCGCTTTCTTATACTGTTTTCATCCCGGATCATCATAACACACTCATTCTAAACGCCATAGGTCTTTCCTTGCACTTCTTGTATCGTTCTCTTTACCCACTTCCAAAACATCTTTTATTTCCTTCAAATCCATTTTGTATTATTTATCCATCTATCTCATCATCATCATGAACTGTTTCCAGCCTGTAGCCAGGTCCTTTTAGTAAAATACCTC
Source organism: Timema douglasi (assembly GCA_901482245.1). Classification (NCBI taxonomy): domain Eukaryota; kingdom Metazoa; phylum Arthropoda; class Insecta; order Phasmatodea; family Timematidae; genus Timema; species Timema douglasi. The sequence continues at coordinate 50,392 of CABEEJ010004279.1, forward strand.
CATCTCACTCTGTTCTTCCACCATTCTTCCTCTACACTCTCTTCCACTCTCCTACTTTCATTTGCAGAATTGCTGCTATCTATTCCTCCCATCTCTTTCTTGATCTCTCTCTATTAATCTCATTTACTCTCCTTTACTGAATTCTTTGCATTCATCGCTTTATCTTTGTTTATATACCACAACCTCTTACGTTCTTTTTAACTCTCTAAAATGATAAATAGTGTGTATGCTTCTTTCTTTTGTTATAACAGCTTCTTTCACTTGTTCATACCACCATGGATCTTTTTTTAAGTTTCACACTACTACAGATCCACACACACATCTTTCGCGCACTCAACTACAGGCACTTTTAATCTATTCCAAGAACTTTCTATATCACTAGCATTTATTTCGACATTCCATTCATGCTCTTGTATAGTTAATTTTTTGCCCAGCAATTATTCATATTGCGCTCTCACACTTTTATCCTGCAAATTTTTCCACTTTCACTCTTACTTAATACTCATGAGCTGCTTCATCACAAAATTCTTACCTAATTCAACTGCTGTAGTAAGTATTCTTTACTAAACTTATAAGTCTCTCACCATATACCACTAAATCAATTATCTTTCTCGAATCTTCCCTTTGCCATGTATACAAATGAATATCTTTGTGCTTAAACCATGTGTTCGACCCAAATAAACTTTTTTTCCCAAACACAGACTCACTAACTCATTACAATTCTCGTTTACCCTGTCATCACCATAACTTTCTAACACTCTCTCTTAAATCTCTCTATGGGTGCCCACCCATTAATTCATATCTCCTAGCAAGATAGTTATTTCACATGCATGCAATACTTCACTGAGCTCATTTCAAAACTCCACTCTCACATTCTCGTCTTAACCCTCCAACAGGACATAACTGGCAACCAAAATAATTCTACAAATGCCTATTTTCATATGTAATGAATGTAGGAATGTTTAAATGGGAAGAATTACACTGACAGGTGTCTGTAAAGAGGAAAGGAAGCCACAGAACCAATAAAGTCATTTAGGCTTCAAGATTGAATCTTAAGCCTTAGGCTAAAAGCAGACTCTTTAGTCACTGACTAATTTTCCTAGTGAAGTACATGTCATATTTATTTTTGGCACTAGGACTATTTTACCCCATAGGTTAAAACAAGAAAAGATTCAAAAATAATGTCTAACACAAGAGATGTAAATTGTTCTAAAATATCCTACTAATTTAAATATTATATACAGGATGTATACGAACAAAAAAATACAATGCCCTGGGGAAGTTAGGTATGTTGAAATGGAACCATTTGATATGAGTAACTCATATCCTGAGGCTATCCCTTCTGTGCGAAAATGTCTTCATAAATGCGCAGAGGCAGGATATGTAATACCAACTATTGGAAATTGTGTGTTGCATTGCGTGAACATGTACTGTTGTAACATTTAACTCACTGCTGCTGCAATCTAGCTAACACCGCATACTTGCAGGTGTTCGTTATTTTGTAATTGCCACTGCTACGGGATTGTGAACATGCCACTATACAGTATTACAAAGCAGACGGACATAGTATTCCTTTATGGAGAATCACGTAGAAATGTCAGAGAAATGGAGAGGTTGTACCGTAGATGATACCAGACTACATAACACAAATACCATGTATCAACGATTGGAACGACTTCGAGAAACTGGCTCCCTCTGAGTAATGAAGCCAAATACGGAGACAAGATGACAAGTGCACAGATACAGCTTTGAAGAGACAGTATGGGATAATGTAGGGGCCAACCCATCAAAGCACAAACGCCATTGGACACGAATTGGGTGTTGGACACACTAATGTGTGAAATGTCCTTAGTGAGCATCTCCTCCACCCATGCAGCCTACAGTGTGTGCAAGCATTGTTACCAGCCGACTGGGCAATACGTCTGGAGTTCTACAACTGAATGTTGCAGCGTTGTACTGAAGATAGCGACTTCATATCACGGATCCTCTTCACAGACAAAGCAAGTTTCTCAAGGGAGGGGTTCTTCAACAGCAGTAACAGTCGTGTATGGGCTGATGAAAACCCACACTCTACGCATATTGGAAGCAATAAAGCTAAATTTGCTGTGAATGTCTGGTCTGGATTTGTCAGCGACCATGTAATTGGCCCACATTTATTCCATGCCCATATTGATGGCACAAACTACCTCCACTTTCTGTATAAGGTGTTAACAGTGTACTTCAATACTTCCAGCATGTGCCATTTGATACACGTCAGGTGATGTGGTTCTAACTCTATGGGGCCCCAGTTTATTTCACCTTTGTGGTGCTTCAACCCACTGACATAATATAGTTTCTGGAATGGTGGATTGTTAGGGGCCCACCAGTATCTTGGCCGCCATGATCACCTGACCTAACTCCACCTGACTTCTACCTGTGGGGCCATGTTAAGTCACTTGTTTATACCACACCCATTGACACTAAGGAGGCGCTTACCCTAGGATATGCTGCACAATTGACAGTATCAATTCCACACCAGCCATCTTTTTAATATGTTCGTCACAACATGCTGTGGTGCTTCACAACATGTGTGTCACATCATTATCCTAGTTCTTAACTGCCCCTGCGCATTTATATCGCCATTTTGCCTAGAAGGAATCCTCTCCAGAAATAAGTTACTTGCGTAAAATTCTTGCATTTCAACCCACCTACCTCCTCTATAAAGTGTTGTATCATTTGTTCATGAACACCCTGTATATTAAAACACCATGCTTTGTTAGTGATCTGCAGTGCCTCAAGACCATAATCTAACCTAATGGCCATGATGGGTTAAAAGATCTCAAGAGAGGTATTTGTTCCTCAGATACTGGCTGCTGGACCCTACACGGCAAGTGGATTCTACTTTGAAGAGTCTGACTTATTCAAAATGTCTGACTACAGATGTAGTGGTGTAATTTATGTATCTACAAGCCATTGATATATCCTAGGCTAAGTTTATAACATCATATCATGACATTAGCATCCCACTTAAGGAGTGGCCAAATTCTCCCTCCAGGAGCCAGGCAAACTGGTGGAGGTGGAGGGTTCTTGAGCTCCCTAAAGATGACAGGCTCACAGATTGGCTGGGTCTGTGTTCCAAAATTCCCGCTATATGTGCTTTCGCATGTGGCTATGTTCAGAGGGTATAGCCATGGAGGTTATAGGTAGCCTTATGACAAGGTGCTTGATCCCTTCATGGTTTCCCCGAGTTCCACTTTTAGGTGCACCGCTTGGTCTGTGTGGTGTCGAATTCGTATAATATCTTACTTATATGCACGATGCTAGCTAGACTCTTGTGGATGGCTACAGCATCACACCCCATTGGGAATCCTTTAAAGTATCTACAAGTGCCTCTACAAATTGATCTATACAATCCTTTCCATTGAAGTCTATACGCGAAAATATTGTCGTCAAACTCACAATTATTGTTCATCAACAGGCTATGTGACATTACTAACTTTGAAAATGTATGAGGCATTTAGAATCAGGATTACATATCTCGAGAGGCATGAGCAAGCTTTTCACGTTGGCATAGACGATGAATCTGCTTTTTCCCTCTTGCTTAAATTTCTTGAATGACAAGAATATATCAGATCCTTCAGGAAATGTAGACCCAACAATGCAAAACTTGACACAGGTCTCTTTTATGTCTAAAGAGTTTATTCATGGTTAAGAATGACATCATACTATGGTTGCAAAAGGTTTCACGTTATTTACTACTTCACTTTTAATTTAGAGGAAATACACATATCTATAGTCAGACAGAATAATCGTCCTTTATAAGTAGAAAGTACTTTGAACTGCCGAACAATGGGACTTCTATTGGTATGCATAACCTCATATCTATCAGTTCACAGGTATGATTTGATGTTTCACCCCACTTGAATTTTTATTTTCAACACTTTCAAAACTTTTTCCATCTGCTTCATACGCTATATTATTTTTGTCCAATATGTTTTTTACGTACCATACCATATTCCTAAATCTTATGACCTAAACGTTCATGCCACTCAGTTAGACCAACATCACCTAGAGAGAAGGCCTGCTCTCACTGCTGTGACGTCACAAGTCTGTGGCCATGCAGGTTCCTTGTGCTTCAACAACGAAACGTTGGTTTTGTCAATCAAATGTGGTTATCTGTATTTATTGTTGGGGACATTTTATGTTAAATATTACCTGTTTAAGTATAATAAACTATTTACTTAGCTAACAACTAAGCTGAATATAAATTATATGAAAACATACATTTCCTTGGCAAACATATTTACATGACACTATAGGTCCTATTGTTCGGGTAGATTATTCATTTAGTATTTTTATTTGTATTTCTAAGAGATTACCTGAGGAACAAATATTATTTTGATGAGCTCTATAGTTAAAATAATTGATCAAATATAAAATATACTCGAAGAAGGTATATTACTATGTAGGAAAGCATAAAGGCATTTAAAATATTCACATATTAATTAGGTCATAAATTATGATATTTAAATTCATAAATTAATAAATCTATTCACAAGTCAATAGTTGAATGTATAATTTGATTACAAAATATAGAGTTACTTTGAACTAGTTTAATATCTATCACCCGGCAAAGATTTATCATATTACCAAACCCTTCCTTCACCTCTGACAAGACATCTTGTGAATGTGAGGAATGCCAGGTCTCCACCGTGGTTCGGATTCCACGTTAAACTGTAGGTCCTCCATTTCATATCGCAATCACCCTACCATTATACATTAGCGTAAGTGCGTATAACCCGAACGGGTAGTAAGACGCGGTGCTAATAATAATAATAATAATATCTATCAATATTGGTAAGTTTACTTTGTAACCATCTATTTTTAACTTTATTATTTCTATTTTTGAACCAATCCTGCTAAAATTATTATTAGGGGTCCTACTATTTTACAAATAAGTATGACATCATATTAGCTTGATATACTTTACGAAGGTCATAGATATTATGTAGGATATACCTGTACACAAAAGTTTACAATCACATATTATAATCTGGGCACATACTTTGCATGTGCCGAGATAACCAAATATTACACTTGGTATTAAAATTTAATTTAGTAAAATTATAATGTTAAATAGGGGTTTGTTTGGAATGTAATCACATTAGTTAAAAATTAAATAAGTACCAGTATACTTTGATTTGTTTAATAGTAAATTGTATGAATACAACAAAGATTTCAAATCTAATAATATATGTTAAAATCATTCCGAGGCAACATTCCTTCGCTTTTTATTCTTTTCGTTTCCATATTAAAATTATTATGAAAACTTATTTACCATTTTGTTTCAAAATAAAACCTTGGAAAAAACCAATTTGTATTTATTCTTATGACTTATTAAAATTATTTCTGGAAGATTTGAATGAAGAATTTAATTAAAGGCATGGTTTGAAACCAAAAATTTATTTTATCATAAAATATTATACATAGGGTAAGCTATTTATAAAAACTAACAATCAAATTTAAAAAAATTAAAAAGAACTGTTATTATGTTGTGGTTATAAATATGTATTTAGACATAACCTTGAATTTGATTTTACAATACATTTTGATATCCATCCATTGCTATTCACAATTACTTACACTTTTATCCACCCCGTTAGGCAAGCAGTCTAAATGACAAGCTCATTTTGTCTGGTTTGCCAATGGCTGGAAGTTTAGGATTCGTATCCCAGCTGGGCGTACTGAAGGTAGCTTTTCCTAAATGGTTTCCCACTCTCTTTCTCTCCACACACATTTGGCTACATTTTATCTAAATTCTACCTTCCTCACCCTTATTATATTATCGTGATAAATATGCGTGTAGCACAAACAGGCTTTGAGAGGTAGTAGAAAAAGTAAATTATTAAATAGTGTAAAATATACCCACATATACTCCAAAGCAGAATGGGTAACCAATGAGGTAACTACTCTCTCATACATCTGGTAGTGTTCAAACTTCGACCTTATTGCCAATGGCCAACAAGACAAGACGAGTATGAAGTTTAGTCGGAGTGAGCACCGATACAGGTATGATATTTTCAATAGGCCTAAAATTAATTTAATTTAGCTTTAATTTGTCAATTTGTAAATGAGAGGGAGCGCTACAATATTCTATTAGTAGTATCTAGTTTTATATTAAGAAGTTTAGAAGATTTACTTGAAGATTACAATTTTAGAGTTCACAAAATGTTTAAAATCATATCAGTTTTTTGTAAAAAAAACAACTAAAACAAATCTTCTCTTAAATATGTTTATTATTTACTCTATAAATTAAAAATGTTCCATATTCATTAAGTTAGTAAAATATTTAATACGAATAACTTTCAAGCCTTTATAATTTGCTAAAATTATTAAATTAAGATTTCAATAAAATGGATTTAAAATGTTTGTAAATGTCAAACATATAAAAACAAGCATTCAGTAAAATTAATCTGTTCATATGGCCTACCCTTGAATGTTTAGTGGGCTGAAAATGTTTTCTTTTGGGGGGGATTGAATTCAACCCTTTCTTCTTAATATTTTTATCATTTAGAAAACCAAACGTATAAATCTTAGGTTTATTTTTAAAGTTTTCCCGGCAATTTGGTACACAACACTTATACACCATATTTAAATATAAATAAATTCTGTATTAAAACACATAGCTGAATAAGAATACACACACAAAGAAAACATTTTTATAACACACTTTAAAATGTACATATCATTTCAAAACATATTTCACACTAAGTACACAATCCAGATAAACCACAATATAAAATGCACAACATATTGGAATTTGATTAAAATAAATCCTAATAAATCATTTGAAGTGAGGAACCAATTGTAATGTGTTCGCAATGAAATATATTACCTGAATAATTAATGAATAAACTATAAAACCATGCTAGTTCGTACTCATCCTGAACTACACACCATTAATTTAGCCGTTGAACTGACCGCTTGTGAAAGGAAAGAAAGGAATTTCCAAGGTAATTCCTATCGAGACAGGTGGCCGTAAGTCTCTGACGTCACGCTGTTCACAAACACTAGCTAGCAGGCCTTATCCTTAGGTGGTGTTGGTTAGACTGTTCTTCCCATAACCTATAGCCCCATCTTCATTTGAACTTAAATTAATAATGAACATCTTGTTATATTTATGGCCGATGGCAGACTCTATGCCGTATTTCCTTATTTATACACAACTGACTGTCACAGGTCATTTGATAACCTCTGTCCATAACACTCCTCACTGTAAATAAGTTCAACAGCCGTTTAAGCCACATACAATACGATGTTAAATATCATTTTAATCCATTATTCATTATTATATGCTTTTAGTTTGACATTTCAATAACCCAACACATAAGTTTGCCATGAATCCCTTTGGTATGGTTGATTGAATTTGCACAATTGTTTCCCCTTATGATGTAATTTATTTAACCGAATTTTGCACTCACTTACAAAATTGGAAGGACCTCTCAGATGATCTGACAGTTTTGCTTGAAGTGATCTGTTTTACCCATTGATCTCTAAAATAGAGCTGGATAGGCACCTGGGGCTGAAATTTATGAGCTGTCGGCTGTACATAATTGTGTAAAAGAGAAATAAACTTTTGGGTATCTTATTCTCTTGTACACACATTCAAGGCAGTGTGAAATTTTGACATTGTTCACTAATTTGTATGAATATATGATATACAGCAATATATGTGATAGTTAAATGAAATAGATAAGATAATAAAAGGTATGAACATCACCATTAAGCTCAAAATTGGTGACTTGATTCTTTAAATAAGTTGAGGTAGGCTAGTATTTACTATGATTTTTGGATACAGCCCATTTTAAAGGTCTTATTTCATACCAGATGCCTACCATATAGTAGTATTTTGGTAGGATAAAAGACCATCCATAAATAATTTCTATTACTCTTTTACATACTACATACTATACTACATAAATACTACTATATAGTAGGATTCTGGTACAAAATAAGGCGTTCCAGAACTGGCTTCTTTCCAAAATCAGGGTATAACAATGGTGCACCCACAGGGGGGTTGGGGCCCAATGGGGTCAAGATCCCCCCATACAAACAAAAAAGTAAATTAAAAAAGAAAGGTGAAGAATAACTTTATTTAATCACTGACGTGTCTGTCAGTGTCTTATCATTTTAGAAAGTGATATTTGAATCAATTAATTTATAAATAGGTCTAAATGTTGATGGAATCTTTACAACATCCTTTTATTGAAAAAAAAAAAGTTGGAACTTTTGAGATAGTTTAAAGTCTTGTAACTCTTTTATTCGGAGTGCCCACGCCACTGGCTAGTCATTGGAGCCATGCGTCTCAAACCTTCCACACACTACAGGTGACCAATCATGGAACACTTTCGTGTGTTGGCTTCTGGATGTATAAGAGAATTCTTGGTCTCCTTATAAACGATCACTGTGTCATAGGTCATAGTTCCTGGAATTTTTCAACTGTGAAATAACTAGGTGAAATTATGAATTTATTGGTTATTGTTACTGTTAGTTCTTTATCTATCAAGAGGCGGGTGTCGGCACAAACTCTTCTTTTTAAACATATTTTTATCTAACTTTTGCATTTTTATAATTATGTAACTAATATCTCAAGTACAGTTTCAAATTGCCCCCTCTTCTTCTCATGTTAAAAGTAATTGAAAAATATTTTAATAATATCATATGCCATACCATACCATACCATACCACACCATACCATACCATACCATACCATACCATACCATCCCATCCCATCCAATGCCATAAACCATAAACTTTTGTGCACCACTGGGGTATAGTAATACTTCCTACAAGTCTATAACTTAAATGATCCTTTGAACATAAAACTATTACATAAAGTATATCATTCAAACAAAGGTAATAAAGTTGTTAGCTACCTTATTTCATTATTTTTACCAAACTTTCATTACAATATGGTTTATTTATCTTATTCTTAAACCAATATACAAGCTAATACCCAACTTTTAGTATATCTTAGCCTTAGTAGAATGTAAACAACACGTGTGATAGCTATGTACATATTTTCACTATATCAATATTTTACTTGTATTTCTACACATTTACTTGGGAAACTGAATTGTATATATTTTAATGCAAGTGTTTATTTAACCAACTGTGATGTAACACCACTCTTTTCAAACAATAACAGTTTTATGCACAAAATACATGTGTAAATACAAGAACAATGAAATAAACCATTACATCTGTCCTTTAAGAATCAAGCCGATGAAAAACTTGAGCATCACGCTTTGTTTCTTTGCAAGGGGTGTATTTATGTCCATCCAGTATAGTATAGAAATCACTGGTTTTACAACATGTGAAACATTTGACTGTACTTTGGTAATTAATTCTCAACAGCGCCGCCAAAGTTCCTTCAGTTGCAGGTTGATCTATCTGATGTTGCCGCTCTTCCTCAGTGAGTAGGTGTGCTTTCAACTCATCAAATACCCACCACGGTGGCTTAGTTAGCTGACGCGCTGGTTCCTTGTTGAGTTAGACTGCTGAATAGGGGAGATCGAGGTTCGAATCCCGCTCAGGTGAACTGGGGGTGGTTTTTCTTAAATGGTTTTCCACTCTCCCTACAAGCAAATGTTGGTTTACTTCCTCTATATTCAACCTTACCAATTATTAACCCATTAGCATAATTAGTACTTAGGTATGTAACCCGAATCACACAAAGCTTCAATGGCTTGAATTAATTTGAGAAAATGTTTCACCACCTGTTTCACAGCGTCTGCAAAACACTCCATTTTGTATAGATTATTCTTTAAACTGAAACACCTACAAATTCATCTAATACATCCCAACGAATCAAAGCTGAAAAAAATTTGTAAAATATATTATACAACGTTCCAGAAAATTTTGTACAAAAAGGATCACTTCCAAATGAGTGTACTCCCTCCGCAAAAATTAAGTGAATGGTTGGCATATGGTACAAATAAAGCCTTAGAATTTATTTATTGGATTCTTGTCTGGACACCTCTATTAATTCCTGTCATAGTTGAAGCATTATCATATCCTTTACCACGGCAAATATTTATGTCAATTCCGTCTTTTTTTGAGATTTTTCAAAATTTCATCTATAAGGGCATCAGCTTTTTTCCCAGTAAAGTAAAAAATCCCAAGATAATTCTCATACTCCAATTTTGCCATCTTTGATATGGGCATATCTTATTACTTCAAACATTTTACCTGTATGTGACACATTGGGTGTGCCAGAATGGAAATAAACTCATTCTGTGTTTCTGTAGATGAATAAAAAGACATAATTTTTATAGAGAAAGAGATTGGTGCATGTGAAATGGTAAACTAAATGCTCTTTTAAGATATGGTCTTATCCTGACAACAATTATATTAATTCCAAAAAAGTTATCTTTGTTTTATGAAAGGATCTTTTCTCTGTGACCGAGAAAAGTAAGATTCTGCTTTGCCAAAATTGATGTTATATTCAAGTGACAATCCATCTATTTCTCTCCTCTTCTGTTTCTTGATGAATGTGATCAATAGTTTTTTGAAGCAACAACCGTGTTCTTAAAATATTCCATATTTTTAGGCAAACAAGTTGCTGTGCTGAATCCTCATGGTTAAGTACCTTGGATTCAAAGTCCACCAATCCTGAAATCCAGTGATAAACTTGTTTTGGTTTCCATCAGTACTAAAAAGCTTGCAACAAAGACAAGCATTCTTTTGATTGAGAGTAAGCCATCCATGTTCTATGAACTTTCTCGGCATAGTGGTTAATTGACGACTCTTTCCTTTTTTTTCTCTCCTAATCTTTGTACTGAACTAAAGGAGTCATCCTTATTTTGAAAAGGTTTGCTACCCCTCTTTTATGAGATCAATTCTCAAGCTATCGGGTACAGGAATGGTTCAATCACCTACATCAGAATACAGAGGTAATCTATCTCATTTTTCTTTTACATCAGAGCATTCTTGGTGTTGTAGATTTCTGCTCGTAACCCCTTGTGAAGCTGCTATTATTTATTCTTCAGTTTGAGCATGGCCAGGGAGACTACTTTCAGAATATTCTTCTGGCGCATTTGATATTAAAGGTCTCCCAACAAACTTCAAAATTGACTGTGACAATGTCTGATTTTCCTGTTCTTTTTTTCTTCTTAATTTTCCTTAGTTGGGTTCCACTAGGTCTATTGCGCTTCATTTTGGTGTTTCTGAAAACATATGCATGCACTAAAATGATTCGTGTGTCTGGGGGGGGNGTCAGTTTAGTTTCACTGACCAACTAAGCGAGGTCCATTGGTTTTTCCCACGGGAAAATTTGAAAATTTAAGTACTGCAAAATGCAAATGCATCAAAAGAAATACAATAAAATCCAAAATAATTTAAAATCTATAAAAATGGTATTGATTCTGTAATCATGATGACTATTAAGTTTTTATGAACACATTTTTATCCATGCATACTGCTAGAATATTTAAACATGCAAGTTTCAATAAATTGTATTTTGGAAATTTGATTTATAAAATTATTTTATGAGCTAAAATATGAAAATTCAAATAAGCAACTTACACTAACTCTTAACTCACAAAATCACTTTTGAACTAATTCACTTTAGCCTTATGTTAATTTTCCTTGGCTTCATAGAAAATTCATTGAGAACTTCATCCTCCCCATGTGGAAAGAATATATCTGGCCAGAACTGGTCCATATCTGGGTCAGATCTGCCCAGATCTGAGGCAAATCTGGCATTCCCAGATCTGGCCAATTCAGGCATTTTTCCACATGGGTCCTTAACTGACACCTCTCGATGTATTTACATGGAGATCATTATGTCTGTCTTCATTTGTAGAGTTCCTAATGTATAATCTCAACAGATTTAGGGACAAAAAAAGAGGAAGGTGGGTAGCAAGGTCTGGGGTTGGGGGGGTTTCAACCCCTGAAATAACCTCCTTCCCCCCTTGGCTGCACCACTGCACTACAGTTTATTTTGTTTTCATTAAATTTATTAATTAGTAAGTTAACAAATAATTTTTAGATGTTGGTGAGCTAATTTTGTTAAAACCAATAAATAAATTATCATTGCCGAGCAAATATAAATGTTTTTACAATCATGAATAAACAATTATTGTAGGTGATTTGTTTATTAAAAATAACCATATTTTTTAAGCTATTATTTTCTCTAGTAACAATATTATTATCTAATAGTAATACCATAAAATATAAACTTTGTGGTACAAAGTACAAACTTCTCTATAATATTTGAACAGTGTGCACGCTATTGTGCAACAAGACTAGCGCTTTTTGGCTTCAATGCCCCATCACTGGAACTAAGCCTACGGCCAAATGAGCTGTAAAATACTGCCAAAAACGGCAGTAAAATAAAGCTGCTATATATAGTTGCATGCAGGGGACCAGACGATGGCTGTAAAATACTGCCAAAAATCGCAGTAAAATAAAGTTCCTACAAATTGTGGGTGGCCAGACGACAGCTGTAGTGCTAGTTCTTCACACTGCACTAGAAACAAGTAGTTTTTGTGTGCAGCTGTGAAAATGAAATAAAGGTGATGAATCCTAATGCCAAATTGCGTTTTGCATGTTACTTGTCTGACGTTGGCGCCATCTAAAAATAAGAAGAAAGAAAGTGGTGGATTCATCCAATCAATAAATAGTAACCGAACAACTCATGGGTAATTTTTTTACTTCATGAAAAACTGAAACTATAGCTACTCTATAAAATTCTTTGAGTATTATTGAATGTCACTTCGTTTGACTACCTAATGAGTTTTTTTCTTCTTCAAAACTGAATCCATTCCAATCATCTCTGATTAGAGCTTCTGTTACCCTAGACCAACATTGCAACTTCAAATCACAGTTCTTGTACTCTCCACACTTTACGTCATACACACATAGATATGTTTGTACCTCAATAATGAGGTGCTCCCTATATACTGAGTCGACGTCCATTAAGGAACAAAATGGTAAATAAAATAAAGAGAACACACAAGGCAGGAATATGATGCCTGTACACAATACTGCATGTGTGGCCACTCTTTTGCTATAAGCTGTCATCAGAATTATGGGCCCAGGCCACAGTCAAGGAAATAACCGATACACAGCCTTACGAGAGATTTGTTGCACTCCTTGAGCACTTCCAAGTGAGGATTCTTTAAATCAACTCACTTTCAAAATGTTCTTCATGATAAAGACAAGCTGAGAGAAAGAAAGCTAATTGTTGCTGTCTGTCTCTCCTAGTACAATCACAGGGCGGCGGTCGAACTCCATTGACAACGCAAACTTTACATAAGCACGATCATAGAAACATGTTTTGAAAAACAGCATCACATTTCACCAACTATCATAAATTAAATAATAGACTGTTACAGAAATATATTAATTATGAAGCATCATGATTTTCCAAAGAGAATCATGGTCACCATGTTATGTCACCAGAATTGGTTTATTTTAATTGTTATGTTGCTCCTAAATATGCAATAATAGCTATGTATTTGTAAATCTAATGTATCCACTTTAAGATGGTCTTTAGTTTGTGTGTTGATTTACTTTAATGCAGGGATCACGATCAACGCCACGATCAACTTAACGATCAACTTAACGTAGCTTAACGTAAAGGACCTCCTCGTGTGTTTAAATGGAAGTGATCACGATGCACTTAACTTAATGTTGAGTTGCAGTTAACTTAACGTAAGAGATGTCTTGGGAGGTCTTTTACTTTACTTTACGTTACTTGAAGGGTATCACGTGATCTAGTCATCCAATCCTTATGCGAGTGATGTCAACAGGGCTCTTTAGTAATTAATTTGTTGCTATCATGACCAATGTTTACTCTTTAGCGTAAGTTCTAGTGATCAGACATTGAAACAAAATAATTAAACTAAAATAGGGAACTAAATTTATCAAAAAAGTTTAATAATAGATATTTATTATATTGATTGAAAACTGTAAACATTCACAGATCATCACTTTACAAATAGAACAAAACCACAGATCATACTCGAGAATGCATATGTTTGGCTCGAGTTGTTACGTTAAGTTAAATAAATCGTGATCACACATAAGTTAAGTTAACTTTAAGTGAATGTTACATTAAGTAATGTTAAGTGAATGTTACATTAAGTTATGTTAAGTTAACTTTGAGTGATGGTTACATTAAGTTATGTTAAGTTAACGTTGAGTTGATCGTGATCCCGGCATTAGTTTGTGTGTTGATTTACTTTTAGTACTTAAAACATTTTTCCTCTGCCTTTACAAATATAGTGTTCCAAATGTCTTACTACAGTCCTATTTTTATAAAAAGAGCCTTTTAGAAAGTAGATTTACTTTTTGTGGTCAACATTGATGGCATTTTCTATTTTGTTAATTTTTTTAGCACCATACCTTAATATTCGTTTAAGTTATATGCTTATGTATTACTAATTATGCTATTCTGTTGGGGATGAGGGAGGTTTTATTAGTATAAAGTGTACCCACATTTGGAACATGTCGAGTTTTTATAGTTTAAGAAATTTTAGGGGCCCCTCTTATTTCCCAGCAGTAAATTTTCGAATTCCAAACTTTCTAACATTTATGGTTATGTGGGATGGTTATTTTTATGAACTTGGCGAATTTAAATTTTCTTTCATGCATAAAAGTATATTTTCTTCGGAAAGATAGCAATTTACTCCCATTTCCAAACTCCTCTGCCCCCCTCACCCTCCTAAGCTTCCACAATTCCAAATTGAGATTTGAAGACTTATTTGGTTATCTCATATGATATTTTACGTGGCTACCAAATTTCTAAACATCTTAGGACTACAAACTCGATTCTCTAGTATACACTATTTTGATTCGCTTTCGTAGTAAAAACCAAATTGTCGCTTCTTAAAATAATCACAAATAAATCATAGTGCAAAACAACACTGATATGAATAAACTTTCGATCACAATACCAAACCTGTTTGGTCCATTACACAACAATTAAACCGTTATTTCAGCTGATATCAGAGTAGCTTTTATTGTGCTACTTATTTAAAAAGCTAAAATCTTACACTGAGTATATTTATATGTCACTAATAACATTTCTTAAGACTACCAACTTAACATATGAAATATTACTGATATACAACATTTCTCTTTTAGTTTCAGTATAATCTCAGCTGACATACAACTAATAAACAATGTTTACAAACACTCACTTAAGACATACAACATAAATTGAAATAGGCTTACAGTTTGATCAATCTACTGGTATTTAATGAAGATTTTTATTTGTCGACTATAGCATGCTTTCTTTGAGAATTTAGGTTGGGATTGCAGTGGCATTTCCTGTTGCTGGGTATCAGGTTCTTAAGATGTACTTATGTCAGAAGGGGATGACTCTATGGGATACGCAGAGGGTATGACATCCTTATCAATTAATTCAGGTGTGTGTTCAATATAAGGATGCAATGACTACTGTAGGAAGTTATTGTTTCTATAGTACTCATTACCATGAGAGTCTTTGACTACATAGGACCTTGGAGCTGGAGGTTTTTCTACCACTACTGCTGGCTCCCAAACTCTACCTTGCTGTAATCATATGCTATCACCCTTATAACAAGGGGGACATTCAATCGCACTCCTGTCATATATACGTTTTTGTTTCTCTTGTTTTAGTACAAGTTTCTTCCTTAGGTCATTATTGGTCCTCACTAGTGTTAGTAATGACAATTTTATCTGTCAATTGGTGTGTACTCTCCTGTTTATCATCATTTGGGCTGGCGACAGATTCAGATCTTGTATGGGTGTGTTTATATACTCCATCAATGAGATGCATATGTCATCCCCTTCCAATGCCTTTCTGAGCATTGATTTCACTATTGCTACAGATTTTTCTGCCATCCCGTTTGATTGTGGATAGCATGGACTAGAAGTAATTGCTTCCAAACCCCAATCTTTTGAAAATAGTTTAAACTTGAAACTTGAGAAAGCCATATTATCAGACATGACGGTTTCTGGACAGCCTTATTTTACGAACATGGATTTTAGTTTTACAATAACCTCCTGTGCTGTTTTGGTCTTGAGCTGTGCTAATTCAATCAATTTATAAAAAATAGCCAATTACAACTAAGTAGTAATTAGCAACTGAAAATATCAGTTGCTATTTTCTGCCATGGCCTATCAGGTATAGAATGAGGAGGGAGTGGCTCTTTAGAATTTTAGTTTCTGTCTTTATGACATATGGTACATTTAGATACACATTCCTCTATGTCAGCGGTTCCCAAACTTTTTGAGTAGCGGAGCACTTCTCAGGAGAGAAATTCGTGACGGAGCACTATCGTTGCCCTTAGACCATGTTCATTTTTGGCTGTTTTTACGTAAC
>CABEEJ010004280.1:0-13133 GCA_901482245.1 Timema douglasi
ATTCCTAATCCATTAGAGTAATTAGTACTTAAAGCGTATAACCCGAACGGGTAGTAAGACGTGGTGCTAAATATTATTATTATTTTGCTCCTTGTAAAGGTTGTAAATTCCAATGCCAATAACCAGTGAAAAGCGCTTAGTGCCAATGCCAATAACCAGTAAAAGCGTTAAGTGCCACAATACTTTATTG
Organism: Timema douglasi; assembly: GCA_901482245.1. Lineage (NCBI taxonomy): Eukaryota > Metazoa > Arthropoda > Insecta > Phasmatodea > Timematidae > Timema > Timema douglasi. Next base: position 191 of record CABEEJ010004280.1, read on the forward strand.
TATTATCTAAATTTCCAAAATGACGGGGTAGGTGTTAGCTCCAAGTTATTCGTAATTATAAAAGGGGCTATTTTCCATGACAGCACTGTACTAAATTGGTTTATCTCAAGAGATAGAGCTAGTGAATTCACATAACTCTCTTTGGCTTAAATTATAATAAGTTTTAGCTTGAATTACTTTTTTAAGATAAACACGTAAGTCTTTGATAAAACCATATCATATCATAGCTACTGCTAAATTGAACATAAACAAAACAGCGTTGTTACGTGTTAACTCCAGATTTCCTGGGGTAGTTCAAGCGAAGCAAACTTCCAACAAAGCAGAAGATTGGAAACAAATTAATATATCGAAGAAAGGTAAAACAATATATAATATGCTCAGATTTTTGGCATGGACGAACCAAGTAAAATAACTGCCGAAAAAGAAAGAGGGATTTGTTGGCTTTCCAATGCTCAGTAGTTCATGTTTGATAGTGTTCTACAACAACAAAATATAAGTAAGAAATATTTTATTTTAGGAAAAGTGTTTTGGTTTTTTAAGATTTGGTGCTCAGCCTTTTTTGAGTTTCTCTGGTGGTGGAACATATCCCTTTTCCTATGATATTTGTTTAAATATTTTTTAACAATAGTAAAACTCATACCATATACTGTCAAACGAGAACACTAAATTTGGGATATAATAAAATATTTGATATCAGCAGTGATAGATACAAAACTAAATAGCTTTATTACAATAACCCCATATTGTGATTTTGGAACATTGCCCCTTTCTTATTTCCACGCTACAATTTTCTTGGAAAGAGGAGTACCCATTTAAGAAAAAGTACTTTTAGTGCACACTACCAGTATTCGAACCATGATAGATCCATCACCCACAATCCAATCCAACACGAATTTAAAGTTTTAGACCATGTGACCTCTGATGGGCTTAAAGTTTAATGACTTACTCATTTTATTTGAGGGGAAGATTTTAATCTTGAAATATTTTTTGTAGGATAAGTAGTTAAATAAATTACACACAATGTATATATCATATAATTTAAAACAACTTAGAAACAAGATTTGATATGATTATAATAATAAATAATAAGTTTACTAAGAAGAATATTTATACTTTGTTTAGGATTAAGGGCAACTCAATACATCCTATTTCTTTAACTTGCTACTAATGGCCGTTAATACTTTGTAGCCTAGCAGGTATTACTTTATTTATTTAATGAAGGGGTACGCTGGTAGGGCCATAACCTCTATAGGAGTATGAGACTGGAAAAGGTATGAAAACACTTATCTATATGAATATTAAGAGATTAACTTTTACTTAACCCCGATGGTAGGTAAAATTTGAAGTGCCACCTGGTCTAAAACATATTATCTTAAATTCGACTCTTGAAGAATAATTTTAAGTTCCATTATTTCCATGTTATACATGTCATTCAGAAGCTTAATTCTTCACTTGAAGGGAGTAAATTATATGTTTTAATAATTATAAATAATGATAATAGTTTACGCTTTAAAAGTTATCTAGAGCGATAATTTATATTTTGAAAATTCTTGCCTCTATATCAATGGTTTTCAAACTTTCGTCAGACATAAACCCCTAACGGGGCTATGACCCATAGGTGCCCATAAACGGGCGATAAGAAGGGCTGCAGCTCCCTTTATCACTCTTTAATACTCTCAATTTACTATTAATTTTTATGAAAAAAATAAAGATGTGTATTTGGGATTTAAATTTTAAGAATTTTTTTGTTGTTGCTTAAATTGGCTTTTGAAACTCATATAATTAGCTTATAGTTATGTCCAGATGCTCTAAAATCCCTTCCTACAAAGTTAAACTCTTGAAATTTTCTCTGGAGTAGGGGAGGGGTGGTGGCTATGGCACCCACTGCAGATGTAACTCCAATCCACCCTCCATTTGGCAAACTCACACGGGAGCCCTTACTGTGGTCTTACCAACACACCCCTTCATGTCCATCATAGAAATAGGAAACAACTATCTGGTATATATCAATAAAAAAAGATCATTCTATATTATAAAAAATCTTAGTGTTAAGCTAATAAAAACTAAGGCAGATGGAAAGAAGGGCTTTTAAGAATACATGATATCCTCGAGCTTTTGATTGCATGACTTTTTTTAAAAAAATATCACAGATAATGCTAACAAGTACGTACATTCTTCTCGTGATCTCTTGGTTGCGGACACTTTTTATATGCCATTATTTGGTCTTATTTTAAAACTATTTGTTTGTCATATTTTTTTGTTCTCGTCCTTCTTGGATATTTTTAGGATCTTTTGAATACAATTTAGTAATTTATGTTGAGTAGGTATATTTTCAAATAATATCGATATTCTATAAATGCTAACCACCCTCTTTTTTTGGAATGAGAAGATAATGTAGGCAATTCAATTTTTACCTTCTTTGCTTGTATGGCTGTAAAATACGCATTCTTGGTGAAACACTGCTATTAAGCTGAAGACAGTTGCTTTGGAAACAGGTAACTATTACTTCTAAAGAAGATATTTGTAAATTAATGTTATATTTACCACTTATTACAGAGCATGAGCTAAGTTGTTAAAGGTTTTTCATTGCATGTATATTTTCTTAGTTTACGTTTGTAAAGTACGTGTGTGTCATTTAGTCACATTTATTACAAATTATTTTTTATACAAATATTTGTGAATTTACACAAATTTTTTATAATATTTATATATTTTTATGGATATTTTTCTCTTTTGGTTCATAAATATCTGGCTCCTGCTGTAATGTTCAAACTATATAATTAATTAAATTTTATATTACGTCACATAACCCTAGAAATTATTGATGAGCTTCTGGGGGTACGCGTACCACAATTTATGAAACACCACTTCTCTTGGAATTTGTAACTATTCAGTGTATTTCTTTATCCTATTTTCAGAGCTGTAAAATATCTTGTTTGACTTATTTGAAATTCTTAGAAGTAAAACATGGCCTTAAGGATGCTTCAACGGTCAATTCCTGGGACTTCCAGGCTAGTTTTATGTCTCAATAAAATTGAGGTAGCACCCTAAACTTTGAATAGAAAGAATTGTTCTTAGGTCTGTTTAAGGGTGTATTGCCTAAAATTAATAATATAATAATTAAATATATGTATATATATATATTTTAGTAAGTCTTCTTAAACCAAAATTGGTTCAGTATATTAGATATATATTAAATGTATATTTTAAGCACAATGTTTACTCAAGGTTTGAAATGTTGGTATCTAATGCAACCATTTTTAGAAAAAACAAATAAGGCAAAGATTTCATATGTGGAGTGTTAGAAGCATTTGAGGTTTATTAATGGAAATAAATATTATTTCAATGAACCTTCAATTATCAGTGTAAAATATTACCAAATAAATGCAATATTCAATTAATTATTTGGTATACTTATACGTGTGTAATAAATGGGATAAGTAAATCAATTAATGACGACTTCTTTAAACTTTATAATGGTACTTCATTTACATTAATATTCAATCTAAAACTCGTGAGGTGCTTCATACTTTGCCCCCGGATTTTGAAAATATATCTGATACAACCCCGCAATACCCGAAACAGAACGGCCCGGTTAGAGTAGAGCAGACAACTCATCCCTTCTCACTCCAAGTCACTAGCTGTCTGTCCTTGAAACCATAAATATGTTGCCAGTGGTTTTGGCATGTTTGTAAAGTTCATCGCCCTGAACTATCACCATCTCTCTTTAGGAACTGTCACCAGGCTCCCCACCGTTTTCAAGTCAGTGTAGCAAGTGCTACCGTTGATGAACTGGATTTTTTTCAGTGCGGCTGAGTAATTGCATTAAATGCCTTTAGGTATGTGTGAAATGTGCTAATTGGGGAAAAAACATTTTTATTATTTAAAAAATGGCCCCACAAAAGTCTAAAGATGAAATAAGATATTTAAAAGGCAAAAGCAATAAGCATTCCAAGGTAATTAAATGCTTTTACGAAGAAATTCGGAAAGCCCAAACCGCCAATAAGTTGGTGAAATGACTTCAAACCTAGATTATGTTATTGAATTTAAATATTTAACTTTTAAAAAAATATTTATTATTATTATTATTATTATTATTATTATTATTATTATTATTATTATTATTATTAGCACCGCGTCTTACTATCCGTTTGGGTTGTACGCACTTACAGCTAATGTGTAATGGTAGGGTGATTGTGATATGAAATGGAGGACCTACAGTTTAACGTGGAATCCGAAATATATATATTTTTAAATCTGGAACTAAATCCGGAAACCCCAACTTAGCACATCACTTTCTTACTACTGAGCCATTTAGGGCTAATCCTGTGTTATGGTAACTTATCTATCATATTTTAAGGGCTTGTCGGTAATAGATGTGTAAAATCGTCGGCCATTTAACAGCAAACAGAAACACATTCTATCGTTGATCTTTGGAAGCTATATGCTGCCGTTTTAACAATTTTTATTAATGTTTAAATAGTTTCTTGGATATTATTTGTAAAGAAAATGTCACCATCCTTTATTTAGCTGTGGACCACATAAAAGTGTTACCAATACACTGTAAACAATTTATTTTAAAAAATAGAATATATTTTTAAGAATGACCTTGAACAAAGAATACAGCGTGAGATAAAAGCCTGTATTTGAGCTAATTTAATATGTATACACAAATATGCATTATGTTAAATAAATAAAGTTTGACTACTTTTTAGTCATATTAGCCATGAGGTGAAATTTATAGGTTAATATCTTTCTTCTTATGTATAATTTGGTAAGCCCGTTTCCGGTAATAGAAATTATGAGGAAGTGACTGAACAGATTTTGACAAACTACCACTCATTTTAACGGTTATGAGTCCAAGATGTCGGGAAAAATAGTATTTTTCCATGAAAACCCGATTATCACAGAAAATTTTCATTTTTCCATTCTATGTTTAATCAACATGGTAACCGTAGTTTTCTGCATGATTGTGAATCTCTAAATAAACTATATCGTCTGGCTAAAAGATAATAACTCAATCTTCATTAAATGTTGGTCCGAACACATCACAATTTTCTCTTTGGATGCTGGTCGTATCACATCTAAATTGAGATGTATAAACTGGGGAAACATTTATTTTTTTATCAGAACGCGTTAATTGGAATTTTAATCTATAATATTGAGAATAATTTGAAAATTAAAAAGATAATTTGTTAAGTTCGTAGAAATACTGTCTACGTTTTGTTTCATGCATGATAAAATAATTTTTAAATATGTTTTGTATCTATTGTGAGCCAAAAACAATAAAAATACCCGTATCTTGATTAATGTTAAAATAATACCCATTTTAACTATATAAGTATGAATTTTTGTGTTCATTTTGTTTCAAATAATGGGTTTTTATGTTCAGTTTACTCAACTAATGGGTTTTGATATTCATTTTAGAAAATAGTTTCAAAATACAAATATATAATTAATCTATGTTTTCATTTTACTGCTTAATTTTGAGGTTATATTTAAAATTAATATGACCTGGTGGTCTAGGGGTAGGGTGTCTGACTTCTATGCTGGCGGCCGAGGTTCAATCCTCGGTCCCGGCACAGATTTATCTGATTACCAAACCCTTCCTTCACCTCTGACAATACATCTTGTGAATGTGGGGAATGCCAGGCCTCCACCGTAGTTCGGATTCCACGTTAAACTGTAGGTCCTTCATTTCATCTCACAATCACCCTACCATTACACATTAGCGTAAGTGCGTATAAGCCGAACGGGTAGTAAGACGCGGTGCTAATAATAATAATAATAATAATAATAATAATAATAAAATTAGTATTGTTTTGTGTACCCCATATATCTTTTCACATTCATACAACTATATTAAGTTCACCTATGTTTCCATGTTGATAATTAATTTTGAGGAATGATATTTCAATGAGTACCACATCTCCACATCTATATTTTCACATTCTATCTCTATTAGACACTCACACACTCTCTCCATTCTCTCCCTTACACACACACACACACACACAAACACAAACACACACACTCACACACACTCAATCACTCACTCCCTCTCTCTCACACACACACTTTATCTATAAAACACTCTCTTTAATATAATCTTTTCTCAGTCTTTCTCACACTTTATCCCTCTCTCTCACACACTCTCTACACTCACATACACGCTCTATCACATATTTTCTCTCAAATGATCTTTATTATAATATATCTATTAAGCTTTCTCAAACGCTCTCTCTCAACAGCTCTCTCTTTCTCAAATACTTTCTCTTTCCCAAATACTCTCTATCTCTCAAAAGCTTTTTCTCTCAAAAGTTATATTTCTTAAACGATCTCTCAAAAACGTTTTTTCTATCTCTCAAACCCCCTCTATTTCAAACTCTCTCGCCCAAAATCACTCACTAAAACTCTCTATGTCACTCTCTCAAACACTTTGACTCAAATTGTCTCCATATCATTCTCACTTTCTCAATCTTAAACTCACTCTCTCTCTCTCTCCTAAACTAGCTCTCTCAATTTATCTTTCTAACTCTTTCTCTCAAACCCTTTCTTTCTTAAACTCTCGCTCTAACTCTAACAATTTAATTTTCTTTCTCTGAACTAATCTCTTCATTCTAACTTTATCTCTCGAAATATCTCTCACATACTCTCACATTTTCTCTCTTCTTCACACAATATCTCTACCAAAATTGTAGGCGCTTTCTTTTCTCTCTTTTTCTCTTTCTTTCACACACACACACACACACACGCACACACACAAATTAATCACGCATTCTCTCTTGCCTATTCTATTTCTCTCTCACACACATTCTCTTTCACACACTCTCTTTCCTTACACACACACTCTATGGCTCCCTTTACAAACGCACACAAGCACACACACTATTTCTATCTTCTTCCAGTATTTCTCTCTCTAACGCAATACAAACTCTCACTATAACTCGCTCACACTCTCTCGATCTTTCTCAATTAGTCATTCTCAATTTACTACGCTCAATTTCTCACGTTTCTCCTCACACTCTCATTTTCACACTCACCAACACACACAATCAAAAATTCAAACACACTTTCACTTTCCCAATCACAATTTAGCACTCTATTTATCATATATCTTATATATTATTTAATAAGCCCATTTCATGTAATAGAAATTACGAGGAAATTACTGAACAGATTTTGACAAACGAACACTAATTTTTTGATAAGAAAATCAGGATGCTGGTAAAAATAGTGGCCTAAAACTAAAATCCAATTTTCCATCTTTTTCTTCTGTGCGGACAGTAGTTCATTTGTGCAATCATTCTTTTCTTACATCACCATGGAAACCATGCTTTGTGTATAGCTATATATTGTCAAAAAATATATTTGTCTATGTTTAAAAATAATACCAGCTCAATCGTTAGGTACTTTAGTGGTTTGTGCAATTAATAGATATATATCTTGGAGAGGGGTAATTTTAAAGTTCCCATTGGGGCATTAAGGGGCAAAATATTCGTTTTGATTCAAATTACACATTGAAAAATAAATATCTAAGAAAAGGTGATAGCCTTTGAAAAGTAAATTTTTAACTTAAAAGTGAGTGAGGGATTATTATATAGTTCCTTTTCAAATAAAAAGTTTAAAATACATTTTAGTGCAATAATCTGATCCATTGCTGCAACGACTAACTAGTTAATATATAATGTTAATATTAACATCTCACACCTTTCTGGTTGAGAAAAAATAGTAATTGTCAAAAAATTAAACTCGAAATTTAGATGAATGTTTACGTTTGATGATCCCTTAGATCCGAAAAAAACGTTTTTTTTTAAATTATGTCAGTCTGTGGCTCTGACTAGAGACAAAACTATTTTACCAATTGGGCTAAAACTTGGGATATCGGGTTTTCACAAGGTTTCTCAGAGTTTTTTTTAAATAATCTATCCAATCCTAAAATTGATAGTACTATTTTTTACTTAAGGGTGGAAAGAGAAAAAAATAGATTATATCAAACTCAACTCGATTAATATTTATAAATGTGTATTCTTTAATATTAAAACAAAATGGAATTTCTCATTTCCTCATGAAAATAAATTTAAGGATAATTTACACTTAATGAAACTTCCAATTGTTATCAAATCTCCGCACCTCTTTGAGATACGAAATAACTTATCATTTCAAAAATGAAGGCATATTAAATATAAAAATTATTATTTGGAATTAACTACTACTATAAAGCCACATGTCTGACTCACTCACTGACATTTATGTTCACCCGCTACCAGATGAGCAAGAAACTTGAAATTTGTCAAACTTATAGCTTGTAGCCAACGGGAAAATTCCAAAAAATAGAAAAGAATAACTTTTAAACCCTGAAAAAGAAATCGAAATGGCAGAGCAACTTTAAAATCGGTGCGGACCTTTCTTTGGAGGTGTATTGGGGCTAAAAGGTAAGACCTATCAATACACGGCTCTGGAATGACATTAATTTATATCCACCTGCAAATAAAATTCATCGGGGCATTGGGGGGTGAGCCCCCAACGAGAAAAGTGACTATATTCTCATAAAACTAATAGTTTCCGAATTATATATATATATGCCGTAGGTGAATTAGAAAATACGGCCTATTGCAAAAGGTGCCCTAAATTTACAATGAGCCAGGATAATTGGAAAGTAATATTATATTTGCCTATCAGCCTGATAACTTTTAGGCTTATTTCAATGAGCTCATACCACCTTAGGCTATCAAGGAAATGCATCTTTGTTCGCTCAATCAGTCTAGTCGATTCTAGGTTTATTGCAATACGCCCAAGATAGTGAGAGCTTATTAAAAATTCTACAGCAGCGGTTCCCAAACTGTGGGACGTACAATTATTCCCGATGGTATGCCATGAGAAGCCGAACAAAACCAAAAATTAAAGCTGTAAAAAAATGGCCTCATAAAATTTAATAGATATATTACAACCCAGTCTAATAGAAGTTTTCTCTAGATTTCTAGCACACAAATTCATAAATACATCCTCAAAAAATATGTAACTGTTTTTGAAGCTGTGATTAAGGAATCAAAGTTTTAGGGTCAGGGAAGTGTCAGTTGAAGGTGTGTAGTCTCAAAAAAACAGCATCAAACAAAAAAAGTGTGCCTGTAAGAAGGCAAACTAACTGTACACATCAACATGTCACAGCAGTCTACCGTGTAGAAATAAATAAAAAAAGCTGTTTTGGCAAAGTGTAACTTGACAATGGTAAATGTAACAATATCATTGTAAACGCATATATTTATTATTTTAAAGAAATGTAACTTAAATTTATATATGTCTTATTATTTTTCAATAACCATTAAATATTCATAAGAGTTTGTTACTTTTTTTAATTCTTTTTACTATACATTACTTGAACTGAAATTTTGAATCAAACCTTGCAATCGTACGGAACGTAGTAAGTTAATTTAAGAACATGCTGAAAGAGAGAGATATTATATTCTGTAGACAAGCGGCTCCCAAACTTTTGGAATGGTGTACCACCCAGAAGGTACCACCGTTCACGTGTTTATTACAAGACTGTGCGGCTGCTCCGTCTGTCTGAGCTGAAACCAATGTTGCCACCCCTACAATAACCGAGTGACTATTTTAATTTAGGTTAGACTGGGTCGTAATATACTTATTAAATTGTATGAGTCCAATTTTTACGACTTTAATTAGTTTGTTTTGTTTGGCTTCTCACGGCGTACCATCAGGAATAATTGCTCGTCCCACATTTGGGGAACCGCTGCTGTAGACATTTTAAGAAGCCTTGTCTATCTTGGGCGTATTGCTATAAGCCTAAATGTTATCAGGCTGATTAGCAAATATAATATTATTTTCCAATTAGTCTGGTTCATTGTAAATTGAGGGCATCTTTTGCAATAGGCCTTTTTTTTCTAATTCACATACGCCATATATATTATATAATATATACAGATAAATATGTATAAATACATTTTATATATTATGGAAATCTTTAGATTTGGAAATTGCTGTAATGTTCAGTGACTGTGATATTACTCAAACAGTATATTATTTCGTTTATGCTCTCGGTAGAGTGTGCAAAAATATCTATTATTTCGTTTCAAATATCTTACTACTTTTAAGTAAATATTTATTTTTTATTTACAATAACAAGAAAGTCTATGCTGTGCACCCTACCCAAATTTATTTTAAAAATAGCCCTTTTTATCGAAAAGATTTATAAATTTGTTTGTGGATATAACTTAGAAAAAAAAATCATGCTAAAAAATAACGAGATTTAGTTCCGTCGGTAGTGCGTCTACCTATTGAATTAGGGTCGCAGGCTCGATCCCTGGCATGGTTGAGAAATTTATCATTGTTGAAATGTGAGTTTACCCTTTTACAGTGATGAATTGACGGGGATAGGGGATGGATTATGTGTCCGTCCTAGATTTAAGATTAGAGTAATTAATACAAAGGCGTATAACCTGAACATGCAGTAAGATACGTGGCGCTAAAAAAAGTTTTTAAAAAAAGCACCGACAACATACAATGTCATCACGTAACATAATTGGTGAGTCACTACTGTATTAGCTAGGCTCACGTTACAGACGTGTCCAGATGGACACTAGCGATATGTGCTTTTGTGCACAGAATGTCTACATCAATATTCCACCTCCCCTTTCCCCCCTCCCTAATCTTAATCTCTTTTTAGATCCTTTCTCGTCAAATGTTTCTTTAAACTTATTTCCTCCCTTTTGTTCAGACGTAGCGAATTAGTTTTATAATAACTATCAAAACATAGTTTGTAGGTCCCAAGTTCAATTCCCGTGTCCAGATGTCATTTTATAATCTAAATAATATGCAGATGAGGCTATAACCGTAATTAACAAATATTCATATTCAACATCACGTAGAGATAATGCTTTAAATACTTTAAATACTTAATCTATTAGTTCGGTATATCTGTATATAGCACACTTAGTGTAATTAATAGTTTTATTTCCATTAATTACACTAGTGTGTTAATAATGTTGAATATCTAAAACAGAGGGAATGTCCCTACATTTTTGTGGGCGGAAAAAGAGAAACCATTTAGAAGGTACACCCTGTGTGTACCCATTCGGGTTTTGAACCCTGACCACCATTCTTCGATAAAATAAAATAAATGATCTTAGTGTTTAAAGCAAGTTAAGGTTAACTTTAAAAATGAACAGACAGTTTAGTTCGCTCACGGGTTGACTTGGTCGTCTAGGGGCAAGGTGTCAGATTTCTGTGTTGGGGCTCCAGGGTTCAATCCTGGGTCCTAGCACAGATTTATCTTATTGCTAAACCCATCCTTCACCTCTGACAGGACGTGTATTAATCACATCTTGTGAATGTGAGGAATGCCAGGCCTCCACCATGTTTAGGATCCCACGTTAAACTGTAGGTCCTCCATTTCATCTCACAATCACCCTACCATTACACATTAGCGTAAGTGCAAATAACTTGAACTGTTAGTAAGATGTGGTGATAATAATAATAATTGTTTTGTCCTTAACTTACTGTTTTCATTCATAATAGCCAGAGAAGACTGTCTACCTGCTAATCCACCCCCTCCCCAACCCTCTTTGCCCTACCCGAAACATCAGCCCAAGACTTACCAGTCGCTCCACCGCTGATGAAGATAAGTTTTTTGGTTCTCAACAGGATGGACCGCTAGCATCCACTTTCTCCTTTTCCTCTGCGACACAAACGCTATCTTACAGATTTTTCTCAACATTAGCTCTGTTCAAACAGCACTAAGGTATCTCTCTAGGAATGATTGTAGATTTAATCTGATTATGTCACATACATGACTCTGGAAAGAGCATTAGTCAAGTGAGTATCATGGACCCCTTCCTGGAGCCTTGCGCAGTCCCTTTACAACAAGGTCCATCCAATACTTTCATCCTGATTAGCAATACACTGATTGCTTATGGTTGACTAACCGTTCACTCGTAAAGTAAAACTACCAATCTTTTCTTAGAATTCTTAGAGACATCTTTTCTAAAATCTTGCATGGGAGCCGGAAAAGGTGGTTGCTAATTAAATGCTACAAAAAAACACCAAATAATCGTGTTTTATGTATCTATGTCATTGAAACAGGTGAGCCAACGCTTAGTTAACAAATATTTTGTAAACATATCTATGAGTACAGTTAGTCAGAGGTTAAGGGAAAAAAAAAAAATCAGAAATTAGAAATACTCGTCGCTGGCTATGATGATGTGATTTAATTCTTAACACATAATTTCATTAAAACAAGTTAATTTAATCTATATACACTTCAAACTCCATTAATTAATTTAACCAATTGTGAAACATAAGACATAATATTATTATTACTATTATTTGGGGGAGTAATAGGTCACATATACCTAAAAAAACATCGCGGTAGAATTTTCTTTCATTACATTTGTTGGTTCACCAAACCATTTAATTTCATGAATATTTGTTTACTTAAATATACTCTTGAAATGATGATTCCTAATTATCGGTACACGAATTAATTTATTCTGTTGCTCTAGTTGTGGAAGTGTATTTTAATTTGTGTAGAGAACATGGAACGCTACAGATCTGATTTGGTGTTCTTTTTCTAATCATTAATTCTAGGATTCATTTGAAATGGTTTTCTGTTTTTATTCAATGACTCCACGATGATACTACGAATGATCTCAAGCATAAATTTTATAGTTGTTGTATGGTAAATATACACATATGTAATAATGTACACGTACATAATATTCGCTCTCACTTCCTTTCACTTAATCACTGTTTGTTTCATGATCCTAAAAACCTGAATGTTATAACTATGGTGACAATGAAAATATTAAATTAGTTTTTTTATTTAAAATCATCAATGCTTAATATGAATTCCCAATCAAACATTAATTGCTGATTTTAAGCATATATATATATATATATTCATATATATATATATATATATATATAT
>CABEEJ010004280.1:13214-66735 GCA_901482245.1 Timema douglasi
ATATATGAATATATATATATATATATTAGTTTTATAGGGGATGGGTTTTATAGATTTTATAATATAATAAGACGTAAAAGTAGTTTTCGATTTTCTCAGATTATTTTGTAACTTGTACAATATACCCTTTATTTTATTTGCTCCTTCCCCCATTCAGATGTCCGTTTACTGTTTGTGACCAATGCGATTCCTCTTCCAAGATTTTTATTTTACAGCTTGAAAGTCCATCCTAGAAGCTATAACATTTTAATTGGTCTCTTGAATGTTCATCGATCAATGGTAAATACAAGCTTTGATCACCCCGTCACAATACTTTTGTTAAATTTACAACATATACGTCTATGAGATAGTTTTACTTTAAAGCATATAAATTTAGATTTCCTACTTGTTTGATTATTTTATAAACTAATACATATTTTATTCAAAGATGGTTCCTAAGTGATAAAATATATGTTTTGGTGTATAAAAATAGCCTTTAAAATATATATTTCAAATTATGTGTTTGTAAAATGTAGGGCTATTTCTAGTCTATTGCATATTATTTGCGGTAAATATCCTTAATTAACACTATCCTTTTATTACATTAAAATAAATTTGGGAAATATATTTATGCTGAGTGCTTTACATAAATTGTTCCTTCTCTCTTAAATACTTATTAATCAGTTGTAAAATTAATTCACACCTAATTATATACATCCACTGTTATATAAAAATAGGAATAAAATTAATATCTAATAAATAATTAAGTATACATATTAATCTTAGCTTACGTCTCGAAACCACGCTCTCTAGTTGGAATAAAAAACCATGTATTGTTACATATTTTTGAATGATGGTCAAAACTGTAATAAAATAAAATGTAAGACTCATATTAAATATATACAAAGTTATAATAAAATACTATATATTGGTCTTATCAAATAAATGATATCAAAACTTGCTTTACCGATCACTTGAAATCTTTCTTCTGTATATACAAAATGGGAAGATTTATGAAATTTCTCCACCCTCCCTTACAAAAGTCCTGGGCTTCTCATAACTTTTAATAAGTTTTAGTGATTCGTTTTCCCTTGCAGGAAAATCCGATGATTTATGGCATATATTTTCGGTCCCAGGAAGGGGTGAAGAGGATTTATCTTAGGGGTGTTTTTTTGTGATAGGGTTGTGTAGGGTAGCTTTGATACCAACCAACAATATACCGTCAAACCAGACTAGGAATTACAAGGAAACTTGGACCTACTTTTTTTTATTATTAATTCCGTATTTGGAATTCAGATGATACACACGTCTTCTTGTTTAGACGTGTAACATTTGATTAGGTAACAAAAAACTTAGTCAATGGGTACGCAGGCAATCAGTATCAGTCTAGTTTTTAATTCTCAATATATCTTACTTCACGTCCAGACTCTCTACACTTAACTTCACTAACAGGTTATTAAAAAGGTGAGAAAGAGTTTAAAAGAAAAATACCTGCATTTAGGTTGAAAAAGAGTTGGAAACAATTTATAGAAACGAAACTCAGTTCATATAGCCGGGGTTCTAGCCCCAGGCTTCACCTTCAACAACAAACCAGACTGGATGAGCCTTACGCTTAGCCCACGTGTCCACCAATGTGTGTCAGTCTTGTATTTTCTGATGTTCCGGTGACCTGGAAGTAAGTATTTGGATCCCGCCGAAGATACTGAGGCTGTTATTGTTTTTAAATAAATTTTACGTCTCCCTCTACAATTATTTGGGGATATTTCCTTTAAGTTCTATTTTCCTCAATAGTTTAAATACGCGGATATCCTGGAAGAGCAGTAAGGCGTAGTTAAGGACCCCATGATGCAATAAATTAGGTCACCTTAGTAACAGTTTAGTTTCTATGAAGAAAACTCTTTGTATTGAATGTCATGAAAGATTAATAATTTAAAAGTAACATCTCCACTTTACTATTTATTTATCAATTTAATATTAATTCAAATATTTACTACTATTTCAAATTATAAACATAGCCAAATAAAGGCTCTGCTTTTAAACGGAAAAATATCCAAAGTTAGTATTTTTTTGGAACCGTGACTTACTACCTTGAGTTATACGCTTATGTACTAATTATTATAAATAAGTCACGAGTGAGGAAGGTTGAACTTATAGAGAAAATAGTCACATTTGTGTAAAGGGTGAACGGAAAACAATTTAGGGGAAAAAAACACTCTAAGTTCACCTTACCGGAATTCGAACCAGGATTTCGCCATCATCAGCAGCTGAGTCTATTGCAAGAAACGCCTTAAACCAACTTTGTAAAACTGCTGGCCCACCGTAAAAATAATTAAACAAATCTGATGAGTTGGCTTCTCAAATACATTTCCATTTATTATAAAAGAACCCATTTGATGAGGTCATTTAATATAAGCTAAATAGATTCTTTTAAAAAATAAGTAACATCTATTATTCTTCAGGTGGAGTTGTTTGCTTTAATAGTGTCGGTCATTTTTCAAGTCGAAAAACAATGTACTGCACAAGCTACATAGTTCAATGAAGGTCATAAAATAGTTTTTTGATGCAATGGGTCTTACTACTTGTTTGTGATCGTTTAAAGGTGAAGGAACTAAGAAGATATAATTAAGAGGAAATGTGCCCACATTTGCGCGGAGAGAGAATAATACACCAATTATGAAAAAGCATCCACAATAAACCTGACCAGTATTTGAACCCCAATCTTTGCATCATTGGCAAATAAATATATTACAAGAATGATGCCTTAGAACTTATGACCATTGATATAGGTGCTAATTACGTAAGTTTGGTTATCTTTATTCTGTGTAGGGGTTTTCTAATAAATCATTAACCGTTTGCACTAATTACAATCTTTAATAAACGCGACCACAAACCACAACTTGTCAAAGATCCGTCAAAAGGCGAGATGAAACTGATTTGAGTGACAAGAACCACGTGGCAGATCACATTCCACTTCTTAGGGCCATTTCCCACTGCCATCGGCGGTGTCTACGATAAACGTGGATGAAATAAATGTCCATGGACGTGCCAATTCACACTGCAACCAAACGTCCACGAACACTTGTGATCCCTACAAACTTGAGTTGCTGTACTGTAGTGCAGTGTAGATGTTCACATGCTCTTCAAAACGTAGTTGCGCATGCTCAATCCAAAACGTCCAAGTTGACGACCTACCAATAGCCCGAAGAGTGATCTGAAAACATCCGTACCGTGGACACCTCAGTTGTTCTGTGACACCACGGACAACAGTGGTGTGAATTGTCCCATTTTATAGGCTGGGAAGCGATTTCTACCAAACGTCCACCCACGGTATCTACGGACATGGCAGATGCCAGTGTGAAATAGCCTTTAGCGAATGGAATGAGGCATAACGCACAGGGTCGATGTTTACCCGTGGTTTTGAGGCCTAGTTTGGAAACGAGGAGGGTTGGAGGGTGTGAGGTAATGCGATACTGCGGCTTGGTGACACAAATACCCTCTAAATCTCCACACATCATGGCTATAGAGAAAGGGTTAGGAGATGGAGGGAGAGGAGTGCCTGATGAAAACTTGATTGCAATCAACGTGTCTGGCTGCTGAGAACCACGTTCAAAGCGTAATGACGTCATGTGTCTTCCCAAGGGAAGGGAATATGAGCTTAGACCAGTATTTTTTACTGTGTTTATAACAAAATAACTTTTTTTGGCTAACATATATAAATATAAGCTTAGTATATTGAGTTAGCTTAGTATTTTACCAATATTAATCTCAACAGTTCTTGAATATCTGTCATGGCCATAGTGACATTTGGGCAGACACTTTTCAAATTAAGAGAATAAGCACTGGAAAAATCCACAATTTTCATTTTGGGGTTATTTATAATAGGTAGGGTATCGAATCTAAGAAACAATGATAATGAATAATAAACGCATTCAATGTTAATTTTATTTTATTTGGTTGTATCTGTATATTCCAAACTCTTTAAGTTAGCAGAGCCTGTTTTATATGGTTGTGTAAAGTTTCCTACAATAACCCCTCAGGATTCCGTCATGAGGTAGTTTGTAATTTGATCTATTGTTTTCTATACCAAGGACACACAGTGGTCCTGTTAATGAGGCTTATCGTGACACCACTGAATCTGAGGGATTAAAAGATTTTATCTTATTCACTTAGGCAAATATATGTTTAAGAATGTCACCCATACACTTAACATTTATATTAATTACTAAGAAGAAACCTTTATTTTTAAATGCCATGGAAGTACTTAAAGAACTCTTTTGATAACTAAATGTAATAAATTAAACTAAACTTATCTAATTAATCAATTTTTTAATCTACTTTGACCAAAAGGATTATTTACTATTAAAACCACAAAAAGACGACCACTAAGCAGCGTTCATACGGACCTCAATGTAATGCTCTAACTTAATTACCTATACCTATTTGGAATCAGCATTTTTGATTAATAATCATTTATTTTACTCTTTAAAACAGAAATTTACATTATTTTCATACTTCTTGTATTGGTTTAAATTAAAAAAATAAGACTTTAATAGAAATATATGGACCTGAAGATGTGGAACTGCTATTAAAATTAAACAAATATATTGGAAGTCAAAATATTAACCCCCTCCATCCCGCTTCCCCCCTTCTAGCCAGTTGAATATACGGAACCTCTGGGATTATGAGGCCCGTTTCCACATGGTGGGGGTAGGGGGGTAGCCCTAGAGAAATTACTCATCAAAAATTCCCCCCAAACTCCTCCATACCCCTCCAGATGCATATGCTTATCTGGATCCACTGGGGCCACGGGGCAATTGGTAACAAATGATGTTGTCTTTACTGAATCACAATCACATCAATTTTGTTGTTCTATATTTGTCCGGTGTAATGATATAAATCCAACAATAGTAGGGAACAAATTCTTTTCTGCACTGGATGAAAATATAAGGACTATAAAAATGGCCCCTACAGAAATGGTTACAAAGCTAATAATTTAGTTCTAAGTGAGCAGGCACATTTATATTTGACTTTGGTATATAATAATAGAAGAAATTTAAGAATTAGGAGATTTGGTTGGGAAACTTAATATTTTAATCCAAGTGATAAACATATTTACCATTTAAAATCTAAGAAGCCATATTTAAAAAAATAAGCTCAATGAAGTTAAATTTGCGGCTTGTTTGTTCATCCGATCTTCCCAAGTATTTTTCAGCGCCATATTTCAAAGCTGTCCAATCATTTTTTCCCCATCTTCCTGAGTGTCTGGTTTCTGCCCATCAAACGCGATGCTCCACATTTAACGTTTCAACATTTTATTATTTAGTTACAAACTCAATTTACTGGTTGGTAATAACCTATTCTTGTTGAACGCTTCCTTGGCCATGGTGATCCTTAACCTAATTTCCTTGGTGCAGTAGGCACCCTTTGTCAGCAGATCACCATATACTTGCACTACTTTATGTTTTCTAACGGCTTGTTTTACAATTTTGATTTTCAGTGGCTCCTCATTTTTTTAAATCACCATCACTCTTTACTTTTAAATTTATATCTCCATGCCTTATCTTCTCCAAATAGTCCATCATATCATGCAACTCTTCTTTAATTTTGGTTAAAACTGCTGGTTGTTATGTGGATTTGATTGTGTTGATGATGCGTCTTCCTGTCCTGAAATTGCCACGCCCCTCTATGTCTCTTATAACAAGCCACGGTCTATACAAGTTGAAAAAGCTGGGTGATAAACCACCTCCCTGCCTCATTCCTCTTCCTACCACTACTCCATCATTTAGCTTCACCTTCACTCGCTGTCCAAGATACAAGTCTGCAATCAACCTTCTGTCTCTTCAGTTGATGCTGATCGCTTTGAATATTCCCGATAGTTTATTTCACTTCCCTCTTTCGAATGTATTTTTCCAGTTGATGAAACCAAAGTAGACCTCTTCCTTGACTTCCAATTCTCTCTCTGAAATTATTCTTAGTCTCCCGATGGCATATCTTGTTCCTCTTCCTTTTATGAACCTAAAGGGGTTTTCTTCATTCATATTTTCTATCTTATGTTCCAGTAACTTGTTGATTCATCTTGCCACAATATCTCCCACTTGAGAGATGAAGCTGATGATCCTGTGGTCGCTGCATTTCATTTTATATCGTAGATAGATTATCCATTAACTAGTAACTAATGTAGGATTGTAAAGAACAGCTAAGAGCACTCTTTACTCCAAAACTAATACATGTTTATTAGTTATTATTGGTTATTATTTTATATATATAACATAATACTAATAAACATGTATTAGTTTTGGAGTAAAGAGTGCTCTTAGCTGTTCTTTACAATCCTACATTAGTTACTAGTTAATGGCTAATTTATCTACGATATAAAATGAAATGCAGCGACCACAGGACCTTCAGCCTCATCTCTCAAGTGGGAGATATTGTGGCAAGATGAATCAACAAGATACTGGAACATAAAATAAAAAATATGAATGAAGAAAACCCCTTTATATATAATCTATTAATAGTGGAAGATGCAGATACTACATGAATTGACGTATGCTTAGAATACAATAGTTTTAGTAAATTGTGCAATGGACTTATTATCTTATTTAAACCGTAATTCTAACTTAACTACCAGTTAATAGCATTAACAACATGTGTAACTTTATTTAATTTCTTCCTGCAAAATATACTTATGCCTACAGTTAAGGTCTATCCTGATTTTTTTTTATTAGGAATACTTTTATACTCATTTAACTTCCCTAACACATATAATGTAAACAGATCAACATATAGTTCACATTTCCAGGTGCATTGTGTTCACCACCTTCTGTACAAATATTGTAGCATTTAGAGAGCACATGTTCAATATTCCACGACGAAGTATTTCAAGATATAAAAAGATTAGAATCATCCTTGTAAATCATCATTCGTCTAAAACTGTAGCCAAACAACACAAAAGCTCATCTTCATCATGAAGTACTTTATTTTATTCTTGGTCATTGCACTTGTACTGGTAAGATTCAAGTATATATTTTCCTTTATAAGTAAATATATTTTAGACAGTCTTTATTTTTCTGTTTTTAACTATATCTCTAATTAATATTGTTTTACAATATACATTAGACAACTTATATAAATTACTTTTTAGTTAAGGACTATTCCACGTAAAACGTGAATATATATTGTAGAATTACTAATAAAACCCTAAATAAATCTCAAGAGCTATGAGATTCTAGATTTTTTTATTTTATTTTTAAGAACAAAATACATGTTAATTTAAATAAAATATTACTACACGTATAACCAAAATAAAATAGTTATCCAAGATTATTCTTATGATGATTATTTGAGTTGGTTTCTGCGTATAAATGTTAAAATATCTATTTGAATGGGCAAATTTTGACTTAAACATAAATTTATACACTAGATTATTAATTACAATATAATTTCCTCTATTTAACTTAATATTATAAAAATAGCATATTTTTAGTTTAGCAGTATTTTAGGGATGTAAGTGTTTTTTTCTCTCACACAGAGTCCGGTCTATACTCATTTATATTTGTCTAGCCAGATATGAATGAGGGAATTATAATTTAGAGAATAAATATTTGAATATTTTAAAGAAACAATGATTAGAGTTCTAAAGTAGTAAAGATCTCTTTTATTTACAATTGTAAAATGGTTTGAGCCCTTATCTTTCAGCCTTTTCAAGGATATTTCATATTTCTAATATTTTTATAAAATGTACATAAATTCATTTGTTTTATAATAAGAGTTGCAAGTTCTATAATTTAATAAATACACTTGAGCAAGCTTATACTCAATTTTTATCAATCTCTCCTCTCAAAAATCTTAGTTTATATGCGAGTAATATTTTCTCAATATCCGCATCCACATGGATATAAAATATTCTAATGTCCATTGTACTTTTATTTACTAAGCTAGGCCTATTACGGTTTTAATTTTAATAGCTTTTGTCACATTTTTAATTATAATTTACTGTAGACTTTTCCTTAGTATATTCAAAATGGTATTTTATTTTTAATTACAATCACGTGTGGGGCTAGATTTTATTATTAAGCTGTTTAGATTGTTATCTAAGTTGTAAACAACACATATAAAAAAATTCAATTAAATATTTTTAATTTTAGGCTATATAATTTTTAATTAAATAATTTCCATTCTTGTATTATTATTATTATTATTATTATTATTAGCATCGCGTCTTACTACCCGTTCGGGTTATACGCACTTACGCTAATGTGTAATGAGTGTAATGGTAGGGTGATTGTGAGATGAAATGGAGGACCTACAGCTTAACGTGGAATCCGAACCACGGTGGAGGCCTGGCATTCCCGCCATTCTTTTAAATCCATTGCTTAATTTCTATCTTAAAATATACATTTATTAGTAATTTCTTTTTGCTTTCACCCGAAAGTTTAGGTTTCTTTTTAACTTTTCAGAGTTTTAACGCCAAGTAGGGGATAATCGATTGTGAATTGCCAGCCAGTCTATCTGATATATACTTCTTATTCGATATAAAACAGAGCTAAATCTGCTCTTTATGACCTTACCGTCAAAACGACTGACTGCCATGAACTAATTAACAATCACCAACTTTTATTGAGACCCCTCCTCCACGCCTTCCCCTCCAAACATCAAGAATACCGATACATCACCAAGTGTCCAATTTATATAAGTCAGTGACTTTTAAAAGTGGGAAACTGCTTTGCCAAATTGTGTCTGGTGGTCAATTGCTTGGGGAACATATATATCCCCTATAAGCTCCTCCAACCCGCCATGGATGTGTCCTCCGAGCGTAGCCACACACGTAAAACGCGCGCAGAAGGCAGTTTAGGAACTGATGACACCATGTATAAGTTTCCTAACGTCAATGGGTAGCAAGAAACCCTTCACCCCAGACCCTCCCCGTTACTCTAAGAGGGCTTTACCTAGGTTCTTTTTGCTGGAATCAAAACTCAAGCTTAGAAATGACTCTGAGAAGGTCTTTTACCTAAGTTAACCCGTTTGGGCTATTGGAGGAGGTCGGGCACCTAGCCTTACGTATATTTCTAAAAAGGGCTTTCAACCTAAGCTGCTGATGGGGACTTCGTGGAGGTGGACTGACAAGATTTCTCGGAAGTTACTAGTTACCAGCCGCTTTGTATGTCGCGAATATTGTGGGTCCTTTCTCCTTATCCCGCCCACTCAGATGACCTTAACAGAGATCCGACCGCTATTCGTCAGGAAGCCTCTTGTCCCGTCTGAGTTAGTGCAGTCGCAATGAGGGCAAGGAATTAACCTTAAACCCTTGAGCTTCCAACCCATACCAGCTCCACCCCTACCCTCCCTCAACATTTATGACTACAGAGGGAGCAAGAGGAGACAAAGAAGACTATGCACATTGCACAGTTTTCCTTTTCAAAAAATCAATCAGATAGATCTGTTATGAAATTCCATGCAACAAAATAATGAAAGTGGATAATTTAGAGGTGATTTATTTAAAAATAAAAAATAAATGAAGGTTCTAGAAAATCTATACGCGCTAGTTATATTAAAACATGGTTTTAGTTAGAATCCCGAAGTGTATTCTTATTAAATTATATCTATTTAGAAATTATTAAATATGATCTTAAGTGTAAATTATATATGTGTCGCAACATATTTACTACCAACTAATCTCTAGCTTCCTCACTCCCTCAATTTAAACATGTATCATAAAAGGATCTATTTAAATATATGTTTTAACATTAAAAGGACTGCTCCTTGCTAAATATAATTATATGTGGTTCTATTGTTTTTTAAATTAATTAATTTCCTCATTAGAGTTTCTTTAATTGATTTTTCACCTAGAATATACATCATTATAGTATTAATGATATCTGGTTTTAGCTACATATTGCTCATAAAGAGTTCTCTAACATTTAAAGATATTCTCGGAAAATGTATTATTCCAATAAAGCACATCGGCGATATAAGGTGCCAGTTTCCAATATATGGGATATTCTGTGACTTAAAATAAAAGTTTCAACTCTTCTGATTGTAATAGAGTTGGGTTATTCCCTCCCCCACCTAATTAGAGTGAGTTAGAGTGAGATGAAAGTAAGCTCACGCCAAGCAAGTATTTTGAAGTTTTTATAAAAAAAAATTGTGCCAGAATAAATTAAAAAAAAAAAATTCTTTAATAAATACATTTATTTTAATTTTCTACACTTATTAATATCCGTAGTTCATGAATATAAGTTATGGGTTTGATGAAAAACTTTATAAATAGAAGAAAAATCCTCTAATAAAATTTCAGGAAGCACATTACAAGTATTTAAGATCTAGTTTGGATTAAAATGTGAAGAAAATAAGACCAAACAAATATTCTGAACTATGTGGTTTATTTATTGTGCAGGTATATTAATATTCAAGGGCAACCACACTGTCTTCAACTCACGTTTACTTCTATCCACTTAAAGTTACCTTTAAAATCCCCATCCCTTTTATAATGCATCAATATACATAGTTTTGAACGTAATATAATATTTAAAAATATTTCTAAGTTAATGAATGAATACAATTCTTTGTTCCGTTTTTTTTTTCAGGCGGTTTCTGAAGCCAGTTGGTTTGGTTCATTTATATCAGGTGTTAGCAGTGCAGTTAATACATCCGCGGAAACGGCAAGTAACGCAAGTACTTCTGTTGAAAGTAGTATGATGTCAGCCATTACTAATGCATCCAGTGCTATAAACGCAACCACAGCTAACAGCACATCAACATCTTAAGATATGAATATAATTAATATGAATTTAAAGCATAAGATGAAACCGTAAATAAATTATCAATCAGCATCCTAAACAATGTTTTTAATTCAAGGTTTTTTCTTAATTATCTACCCCCCATAAGAAAATTGGTCTTTTAATGTAGATGATGGTTCTGACCTGATGGTAGCAGGGTGAGAGGAAATAAACCACTTGAATAAACTGACAGGCACTTTCAACCTCCAATATGGAATTTCATTTTTTCATGAAGACAATTCTTATCCATTTAAAAAGAACCTTACGCATCCTATTCACTTAATTTAACCCTACAATCTGTAGTTTTATAATTTAATAATATTAATACAAAACCAATTATACTGTGGTGAATGTAAAAATGCTCTAAATAACTAAACCAAGATAATGTGTTATCAATTCTTGACTAAGGATGGTCAGAATATTTTAGGGTGATAATTGATATTGCCATATATTTGTCTGACATAAATGCAACCTATTTAACAACACATACTAAAATATAAGTGATCTCTGAATAAGTTTACAGTATATTAGTCAAATTAAACTTATAGCTAATTTAACAAGATCTATATATAATTTTTTTTTAAATAGCTAGCTACGTATTAATAATTACATGGACTAAATAAATGACTTTGCTATTATGCATTATAAATACTAAACTATAAAATTTGGTAAAAATTAACCAGAAAAAAAATCAACGCAGATGTCTACTTTTTCTAGCTATTTAACTAATATGGATGATGAAGGTATATAGAAGAAATGGACCCACCTTTGAGTGAAGGTAGACTATTAAACTATTTGGAAAAATTCCATCCTAACTGCACCTGACCAAGATTCCACTCTAGGGAATGTTATCAAACACCCCATACACCAAGTTTTAACCTAATCAGTAAAATAGTTTCCTTTTAATTTCGAATAACAGATGCACATGCATGCATACAAACAAACAAACAAAAAAACATACCATTTCAATAAACACTTTTTAGGGTTCATTAGTTCATGATGCTGGTATCAAGATTGACTTAACGTTCACGTAATGTAAATACACTAGTGTGTGATCATGATTCATGAAACGTAAGGAAACGACTCAACGATAGATTAAAAAAGGTCAAGTTATTATAGTTGTTACAGTTGTAGCAGCATCTATATATAATATTCTTTAAAATGACACTTGGACACGGGAACCAAGCTCGGAATCTTTGGCATAGTACGCTAATGCTCTAACCACTGAGCCATTGTCTCGTGCCCATGGTCATTCTTTACTCATATGTTTGTAGATGACGATTTTTAGACCTCCTTCACAGACTCTGGCTAAAAAATATGGGTGAAGAATGGCCCAGAGCACGGGACTATTCTTGGCTAACTCAGCGGTTAGAGCATTGTCGTACTAAGCCATATCCCGGGTTCGATTCCGGTCTCCACGTCTCATTTTACAACTTAAAGAATGTAATGACTAAAGCAAAACAAAGAAAGAATATAAGGACTTAGAGAGACCAGAGACATGGTTGTGAAACTTGGTCACTTGATCCAGGTGACCAAAACATTGATCCTTACAAGTTAAAAAGGTCGATAAAGAAGTTTGAATAAGAAAAATTAGGTTAAATCTAGTCGGAATGTGATCATCTTGACTGTACTGCCGCCATTAAGGCTCCCTTGTGAGCAGTGTCTTAATAAAAGTGTAGGTAGAAAGTTGTCTTCTCTTGATCTGGATAACGTGGTTGGAACTTGACGTAACCAGGAATGGTAGGGGTGAGAAGGGGGGGGGGGAGGGTTACACCTCAACTATAAGGCCCGAGTCTGATCTAAAATATTTCAGCAATGGGGATGTCCGGGGCGCGGCACCTTAGCGCAAAGCTCCATGCTGTCTA
Organism: Timema douglasi; assembly: GCA_901482245.1. Taxonomy (NCBI): domain Eukaryota; kingdom Metazoa; phylum Arthropoda; class Insecta; order Phasmatodea; family Timematidae; genus Timema; species Timema douglasi. Next base: position 25,834 of record CABEEJ010004280.1, read on the forward strand.
AGAATGCGTGAAAACTGATTGCGACTGGACCCATTCACGTCAAACTGACACTAGAGTCACCCCGGGGTGTGCCGCATGATCAGATGTTGTTAAGTTGAAAGGTGGGACTAATATTTTGGATTATTAAAGGATTATTCAGTCAAAGGTGAATATATTATAAAGGAGATGGCGTTTTATTGTGTTTTACTAAGGACAAGCTCGTAACATTGACTACAGTATAAAAAACTAGTATGACTAAATAAAGAAAAAATGGTTAAGTTTCTTTAAATAATGATATTCAAAAGCATAAAATACATTTTAAAACTAAATAAAATAACTGAGGTTAGTGAATTTCACTGGTTTAACTGATATAATTCTTATGTACCACGGCAAACTATCCGTTAATAATATCCAAACAATTTATAAGCACCGTATTATACTAATCCTTCAGAATATCCAGACAATACACTATTGGGTGCCACACCATATTACCCTTTTTGAATGTACACAAAATATACTTTTGTGTTCCATGTCTTACTATCGTTACCTAATATCTATACAATATTATTTTGCGTATCACGTCTTACTAGCCTCTCAGAATATCCGCACAGTATTTTTAGTACTTGGAGTATTTACCATATTTTTCGTCTCTAAGAAAAATACTATTCCCCTCCCTCCCCCAAACCCGCATTTTATCACCAATTCAGTCGATTCACTTACGACCACAACTGTATTAGGAATAATCAAAGCAGAACCTGAGAGGAAATGTTCTTAAATTTTCATGTAGGATTAGGAGGGATAACAGGAAACCATTAAAGGAAAACCATCTAAAGATTAGACTTCTGATATATCCGTATTAGATGAACCAGTCTACCGGGAGAGTGATGCCGTTGAGTGTAGACCATGTGGCAACCGAAACGAGTGCACCCAAACCATTAGAGTAGGGAACAAAAAGGTATTCATTAGGGGAAATTTACCTGAATTTAATACAAGGGATATTGGGAAACAAGTCAGGAAAGAATCTTTCTAGGTACACACAATCGGGCTTAGAAACTCAATTTTCGTCGTCATGTGTAGCACAGCCTGATACGAGTGTAAAGTGTTATATCATGCGACCACACGCTCCTTAGGATACCTTGCTCAAACATGCATCCCTTCATCCACCCCTTTGAACACTATCAACCCTCTTTTCTATCCCCAACCAGTCTACTGTACAGTCCTATAAATTTCATGACAAGATTACCTCCTCGAGCGACGATAAGAAAAACCACTTTCAGTAATCTTAGGGACTTTGGGGTACAGTAGATCTATATAACTTCCCTCCCTACACACACGCGCACGCGTGCACGCACCCACGCCCACACACACACATACAAACACGCGCTTTCCCTAGTTTTATGGCTCTTCAAATAACGCCAACCCCTTCTGTATCTCGCTTAATGGTGCGCTCAGCTGATAAGACTCATTTTCTTATTTAATTCTACTGAATATTAATTTAAAACTGATTTTAAAAACAGACAACACACATTGGTACAGTAAATACTAATGATAATATGACGTAAAATATATCACACCCTATTTAAGGCAAGAGGATATAACCGATTCTAAATATTTTCTTAATGAACTCAATTATCAGCCCAATATTTGAATCGATTCATTTTGTTTGACTATCAAATTCATTTACTTATAGGTAATAATATGTTTTTAAAAATTATGAGTAGTAAATATTCATTACTCCAATATAAATAAAATCATTTCAAGAATCGTCGGAATTTACATGGTACTTTATAATAGGTGAGTAACATTTTAACATTTAATTTGATTAAATCTTGATCTGAGATGTAACTTAACATATGACGACTCTCATTATTAAAGTATAAAATATTTTTTTTAAACCACTTGAGAATATAGCATTGCAATTTTACAACGAATAAAATATATTTTAGATTGTTTTATTTTCTTTTACAAACTAAATTCTAAGTATTTCAATTCGTTTAACCCTTTTGGTTGATTTTCCTTAAGTTAACACTACCATAAACACCTAATTCATTATTATTTTATTTTAACTAACATATCTTTCAAATATATATTTTAAACTTCCCCTTATGTAATGAAATCTATAATTTAAGCAAACACCCTCTAGCATCTTCTTTGTTGGTAGGATCAGTCCAAAGGGGCTATTAACAAAGTTATCTAATGGGGTAGAGTTAGAAAGTCCTGTGGCATTTGGCTACAATTAAAGAAGATACGAGTCGGGGTGAAATAACAAACTTAACCCATTTCACCATACCAGCTCCTCTTGACATCAGTTCGGTGAGACAACGAGAAAACAACCGGGCATAACCACGCCGCGTGATGGACTGACCGAGCCCGTCTAGGTTCAAACGGTGCCCACTAGAGTTCACTACATATCGAAACTTTCCTAAGAACTTAAGCAGGGACGAGATGCCTGTTCTAATCTAGCCTAAAACATCCCAGTTCTTTGGAGTTGGATATCGAAGCCAAGTTTGTCATGCGTATTCCCCTTTTTGTGAACCTAATATGTTCCCCCACCTTGATCCACTTCTTCCATATTTCTTTGTGTTTTCAAGCATATATAACGCCGATATGGCAATATGTCAGGCACTCTTGGACTTGGCTTTAGATTGAGAAGTACGTAGCCGTCACTACAATTATTTAAAATGTAAGAACTAATTTATTTTCGGTTTATTTATATATTGTTATAACCTTTTCTAAATTCACTTTTTGGCCTTTTATAAATTATGTCTTATGGATATATTAATAGTCGTTGGGATCATAGATTAAAGTTTGAATTACTCAAAGATCATGATATTGAGACTTTTTTTTTGTTGAGATCAATAATCAATAATATATGTCTAATTTTTTTGGTATATTAACTTTTGACTTGATAGATAAACGAAAGAAATCATGGTAATAAGCCCTAACTTTGTGGTTTGTTTGCGAAGATTTATTTAATAATTTTTCACTTTCAATTCATTACTTTTTAATTTATCGTTCACAATAATGGGAAAGTTTATCTTTTGGTTTGAAATTACTCTTGCGAGTTGTCTAGTCTTTTAATTATATTATTAATTTTAATTGAAGATGTTTTCTTGTCAAATAGGAATATGAATCGAAGTATTTGTAATAACTGATGATAGAAGTCTTGAGGACTCACTTTTTCAAATAATTATTTATTTACAAATTATCATATGGTGGATATAGATATAAATTTGTAAATAATTTTTTCTACTGGGGGATATTTAACGTAACTTAACACGCAAGCTCCTTGTGGAAAGTAATGGTTAAAATAATGTTATTCGTTTTCTCTGGCAAATTTTTAAATACAGTTTTATATTTAACGTTAATATTCTCATTATATTAACCTTTCATATACATTATAGATATTATATATTTATACACTCTACGACTATCGTAATAATATTTTTATACAATCATATATAATTCTTACTGTTGAAATACATACATATATTTAATTATACTCTCTATGAATAAATATCAAAAAAGGTATTTTTAGTATTTTCTTAAATTTAGGAATAGTGAGCATATATCTTTAGGATATTTGTTTGTTTATTTACGTGTTTATTCATCCTTTATTCTTTATGGGAACTTATATAGTTTTGAGGACGACCGTCTAGTAATCATTCCCGCAACCAGATGAGTTGCGCGCTCTGAGTTTCACGTGTCTGTACCCAAACAATTGAAACAATTACTCAAGCGACTAAGTCTGATTGTGTTAATTTAAAAAAATCTATTTGAGCCTTTTATTTTGGTTAAGTTAGGTAAAGGAGGCTTCAGTCTAAATACGAGGACTGCATGAGCTTTCGCTTAAGGGAAAGATAGGAAACAATTTTCATTTAAAAACTAATCTCACCTCACCTGATTTGATTCTGACTTTAATTTTCAATACAAACCGTAAAATTTTTTTTCTTCTTCAGATGATGAACAACAATTATTTATGAGAGTCATTAGTTTGAACTCTGGAAAGATCGATCAAAAGGTGTGGTGTGATCAATTCGGAGATCAGTAAAAGTTCAGTATTAAAGCCTGTACATTACAAGCATCTGCAGACATCATAATATTATACTTGCTCAAACAAGGAAGTTGCGGAATGAACTGGCCCACAGAGGCGGAGTGAAGAAGGTGGGCAAAGGTGACGGGACTAGGGGGGTGGGGGCGTATGAGCACCTCCTAAACCTAAGGGCTCCTTAGCTCTTCGTGTGAAATTTTTTCAAGATAAATTATTGATCCATATATTAGGACTGTAGTCTGAATAAATAGATAATTTCAAATTAGATGTTTGTGGTTTCTAGTTTTATCAAAACTAAATTCTAATACATTCTCAGTGAAATATGATTTAGAGATGGAATAAGAGAATTTGAGCTAGTCTTGGTTTAATATGTCGCATTAATATTGTATATTTTTGAGCCATTTCTTTCTCCCATCTTCAGTTAAATAAACCATACTTAATACCACCCCTTTTGTCAACCTGCCTAGGAGTATGAAAAAATATGTGTTTTTTAAAATATTTTTTTCAAGTATTTATGACCCACATCAGTGGCCACATGATCTAAGGTGTGGTCGGCCACATATGTGATCCCCAATCGACTGATAAACTCTACAAATATCCCGTGAGAACTCTTTGTTTTACTATTATATTTTTACTTATTTTATTTTTAAACGTATAATCCCAATGGGTAGTAAAATATGGGTCTAAGAAAAAAGAAGTTTTAACGAATTACAACGCACAAGATGTAAACGGGAGAACACAATTATTGTATTAATATAAATTAGTTGAAAAATGATACCTGGACACAGGTATTGATACCAGAACCTTTTGGCAAGGGCACCAACACTCTATCGCTGTAATATCCAGCATTTGTCCCGTGTTCAGAATAATTATGTACTCATATATAAAAGACAGAATCTGTGATGGACGTGAGCTATTATTGATTCCAAAGCCAGCTTTGACTCTGGGAGGGCCATTATGCTGTCAAATGTACAAATTAATGTGGTAAATAAAGCAGATTATATTTTGTTTTACCAAACCAATTGTATTTTTATAACATATGTTTTTTTATATATAAAATATCGCTCTGTAAATATACATATGTCTTATTCAAGTGGATGTTATATAGTACAAATTTTTAATAAAACAAGTAATACCAAAACTTATTTTTATCTTACAGCCACGATAGCAACATTATTGAGGTTACTATCAATGTGGGTAAAGTAGTATATTTATATATTTTCCCCTTTGAATTTGGTCCCTTTTGTAATATTATAAGCCCTATACATACGTTTTATTTATAGGGTCTCAACCCTTATTCGTGCGTAAGTCATGGTGACGTCAACTCATACAAAACCACCCCTATCAAAATATATGACTATTGACATTTTAATGTAGTGCGCAATGGTGTAGAGGGTTATGGGGTGCGAGGAGTTTTATAAGGTCGGGTATATTTTTTAGATGTGGTAATATTTTATTTTAGTGCATTAGACTGTCAGATTATAGTTTTAGAACCTCTTTGATGTGTAAGCTTTTTGGAATGGTTTAGGTATTGAAGTAAATATATACATAATATTTACTGGCACATAGGTCCTTCCAAAACGTTTCACATGCATCGGTGGACGAATGATCTTAGATATCACTCTTCACGATAAACTGGACTGCTTACGTTGAAGGAGTTTGAGTTCAAATCCTGGTTGGGTGAAATGAGAGTGGTTTCTATTAAATGGTTTTTGACTCTTCCTCCATGTAAATGAGGGTGCACTTCCAATTAAAAACCATCATAATCCCTAGCACATTAGCGTTGTTAATACGTAAGTGTAGAGCACAAATAGGTGGTAGGACGTCCTGCTAAAAAAAAAAAAAAACTGGCTTAACTCAATATTTTTTGTTTTATTTTTGAATCAAGCAAAATAATACTAATCAGGGAATGTTAAAATTTTAAGAAAAATCTCTTTTAATAAATTATTTATTTTGAATTTTTTTTACCAGATCTCCTTTTTTTTAACTGACGAAAATCATTTGAACCATTTTCAAAATATTTAAATTTTTTTATAAAATTGGTTATCATTTTATAATTGTTGTTTTCCCCCAATTAACAAGAATACGGTTTTATTTGTAATGTCAAACAAATATAAATTTTCAAGAAAATCTTTATAGCCATTTTAGAAATATTTTTGTTTTTATAAAATCACTCATCAGTAAACTACCCTTCAACGATTTTGTACCCAATAAACAAGAATGCAGTACCATTTTCGAGGTCAAACACTTCTTACATATCAATTTCAAACAAAATTACTTAACCAATATTTGATAAATTTTGATTAAAAAATTACTCAGTTGTAAGCTACTCTTAAAATAAGGGTTAGGATCCACATCAAAAAATGGTCCTGAGGTATAAATATAAACATCTAAAATCATGTCAAACAAAACCAAACCCATGAACCCGGTTCAGATCTGTGGATAGGGACAAAAAACAGACAGACAAACATGGGTACATAAAGAATTGTAAAATCCACTTATTTAGGTACAGGGGCACATAAAAATATCATCATAATCTCTAGAACGATATTTTTTTTACGATTAAAATACCTCTCCTTAAAATAGAAAGTAAAAAGACTAAACAAAATAAATAAATAATTTATATACATATTTCCCCTCATTGGGTAAATAGTACAAAACTTGTTTGTTTAGTAGATTCATAAAACACCCAAATATTTACTAGTGCTATTTAATTATTTTCCTTATGCCCCAGTTCTAATTTAGTAATGGATGAAAATAAATTTAATTAAATTTAAAGAGATATATTGCCTTCCTGTTCAGTTCTTACGTGACATAAATTTACTGTCAATTACACAGAAGACCACAAGAATGTTTTGACCTTTGAACCTATGATTAGTTTAATAATAAAACCTAACTTTTAATTACAGAATGGATACAATCTAAAATTAATAATATGCACCCCTAGTTTTCTGTCACATGCAAAATAAACGTTACTAAACTTACTTTTACTCGCCTACTGGAGTTGTTGAGACTTTCAATTAGATAAAACGACATTTTAAATTTTTAAAAAAATAGCATCATCAAATAATGGTCACTTTATTTCTCAACCCAATCTCACATTCCTTTTTCCAGATCTTAAATTGGCCATGAACTACAAAGGCCAAGTCATGACCTGCCTAATTCATAGATAATGCAAGTTTTAAATCCGCCTGGAAATTGGAATGTTAACAAGATACAAAATGTCCCGTCCCTACCTCTCGGTCCTCTATTTAACCTTTCTAAATTACATCATTTATTCATTAGAAAGGGGGAGGTTTTGCAAGTAGACAGTATTATTAGTCAGCTCAGCAAGGGCTAATGTACACAATGGGATGTGAAATGGGTTGAACTATGGCCAACAAAGTGGGTTGAGAGTACGTAAGTATTTCCGTTTTGATATTAGACCTCCTTCGTATCTCAGTGGTTGAAGAAACTAGCCATTATACATAGAAACCTTGCTCAAAACTGAAGGCAGGTTCTCTCACATGAACTTGAACAAAGATTTATGGTATTATTTATAAGACCCCTATATATGTGATTCATCTAAAATGTTTACATTATTGTTAAGACGTATGCTATTTAAAAAAAACTTACGTATACAATGAAAGATGGTAATCATTTTTTATTACATGTCACAATTCAATAGTGAAACTGCCCATTTCACAATTTGAGTACATTTCAGTCCAATTTCGTGAACTATCCTCTTAAATTAACCATTTCACGAACTGGGCAAAAAATTACATTAATTCTCACTCATTTTATGATCTAGAACATATTGTACTATCTTCTACAATCCTAACTGATTATCATTTAAAGATACTATATTTAACTAAACCAACCTAACTTAACCTAACCTTCCATTTTAAACGATTTAAGGCTAAATCAACTTAAGGCTAAACCAATTCTTCGTTCGTCCATTTGACGAACCAGGAAAAATATCATATATTTCATGAGTTGGGCAACAATAGATCTGCCCATTTCATGAAATAGCCAATCCTGAACTGAGCACAACAAGCACTACCCAATTAATGAATTGGATGAATTTTTGCCCATTCCGCGAAATGGATAAGCGAATAAGCCAGTTCACAGAATGAATAGAAATTTTACCAATCCACGAAAAGGTTAATTTCAATATAATACTTGATTTTATTAATTTTTAACCTGCGTCAGTGAATTTGTGGACTAAAATTATTCCTCATATTAAAGAGTTTGTCATTGAAAAGGAAGTTAAGATTAAAATCTCGGTTGGGTGTTTGTAGGGGAGTTTCTCAAATGGTTTTCAACTCTCCTCCATGAAAATGAGAGTATACTTCCTCTAGATTTCACTTTAAATACTATCCTATCTTAAATGCGTATAGCTAGTACAGATTATTATAAATATAATCCTTTTTATAAATCCAATATATATTTTTAAATCTTTTGATAATAAAAATACATCCCGACATATCCCGCAAAACAGTAGATTTACTTTTCCACCTCGCCTTAATACATGTTTGATTTATGCACATTAATTAATTACACTGATGTCATAAGGATTAATAAGGAATAATTTTAGTGGAAATGTACCTGCATTTACGTTAAGGGAGAGTTGGAAAACAACCTCAGAACACCGTTTCAGGACTCGAGCCACGATCTTACTGTCACCATAAATTCTGTCTAGCACATGAGTAGCCATGCGATTGAAAATGTGGGTACTTTTGTTTTAAAACAATTATTATACTTTATTTATCAATAGTAGGAATAGCAAAGTAAATGTTGTATTAAGTTATTTGAGCGAAACTGTTGAATATTACATCCAACCCACATCTAACTTTTTTGGTTTTCTGAATGGTGGTCATAAGTTCTGAGGCATCGGTTTCACAGTATACCAAATTGCCAGTAAAAGAGAGGTCCAGATCAAATCTTGACTGAATGGACTAAGGGTAGTTTTCTGTATGTCAGCTGAATTAATGGTTTTCTTATCTTTAGTCAATGCTATTAGGGTTGACTTAATCTAAACCACCTTCCTCATCATTGGCACGTAAATTTAAATCGTTATTAACGTCGCAGTTTAACAACCAAATACTTTTTTAAATAAAAACTTATGTTTAAAAAAACGTTCTCATTATTTCAGCAATAAATTCAGGAACATCAACTAGTTATTACTTATCACCTGTGGACGTTTTGTAATAAAATTAACATTATGGTTCAAATTAAATATTTGAATGATTTTGTTAGTTTTAATATTTAGATAATAAAATATAACTAATATATTTTAATCATATGTTAAAATTTAAAGGATCTGCATTGTATTCCTTTGAATATGGTGTAATATAAACATCACGAAGGGTATTAATATAAATATATTGGATCATGTTTAAATCCAAAGCCACGTGATCTCATGTCCGGTATGAAATACACTCACCCAATTATTGTGCTCACTCTTTATTTTTATTGGATAATATTACAATATGTTTTTAAATTAGTATTTATTATGATTTAACATCATTATTAACATTAATATTATAGAACATATCAAAAACAATTCCATTTCAATGATCAGATTTTAACTTAACCAAGTATGAATATGCTTTTTTTTTTGCCCATTAAATTATGTCATACAATTATACAATCGCTAATACACTTTGATCTACGTGATAGTAGCTTTTCTGGTTTGTAGCTATGGGATTTAACATCATGCGTGAAAACATCACAAAAACCGTATTTTGAAATAGAACAAAAAAATATATATATATTCACTAATGCTTTTGTAATTTGTTACTTTGTGGGGTATTTGTGTCCGTTGAACATAACGTGCCCATTCATCTAAAAAAAGCCAGTGTAAATGTGCAAATCAAACAAACACACATTTACACTCCCGCGAGATCCACTTTAATTGATCTGTTTTTCACACATCGTGTTTTTTGTTTGCAAGGGAGAGTTTCGTAAATAGGTTTTCACATTAGCGAATAATAAACAATCACACATTGAAGAATTTTGTTTACTGATAGCTAAAAAAAAATGGATATATTTCTAAATAGTAAAATTTACATTTAAATTTCTGAACTGGTGGCATATTTACATTAATGAGGCAAGGATGAGTAAAGTGGAATCAATAAAGATGTAGCCACATTTGTTTGAAGGGAAAATTGAAACCATTAATAGAAACAGTTAAGTAAACCTGGGTAAAACTGAAATCTTTTGTCCACTTACAAACAAGACTAAACGAGACGGAACCACTTCTTTGGTTGCATAATCCAAAGAAGAGGTCAGCAACCTATATCTCATGAGCCATATTCGTCCCTCCATCTGATTTTATCCGGTCGACATAAGATTTATCAAACAAACAATATTGTTCATAGAAATAAACTAATAACTAATTACTATTTAAGAAATATAATGTAAACAAACAATATTGTTCATAGAAATAAACAAATAACTAATTACTATTTAAGAAATATAATGTAAACAAACAATAGTGTTCATAGAAATAAACTAATAACTAATTACTATTTAAGAAATATAATGTAAACAAACAATATTGTTCATAGAAATAAACTAATAACTAATTACTATTTAAGAAATATAATGTTAACATTTTTTACTAGATATTTTTGTTCAAACTGGCACATCAGTAACGTTTTTTAAAACCCATACTGTCTGAAATATCATAAAGGGCGATGATCCGTGGTTTAGGGAATAACTCTCGCAATATATGATATTGCCATTGAAAGAGATATCGATTCTCGAATCCAGGCTGGGTATATTGAAGGTTGTTTTCCCACTCTACCTCTATTCAAATACGCGTACACCTCTAATAAATTCAACCCATGATCATGTAAAAAGACGTGATGACCAATAAAACACGAGACTTACGCCATTGTATGCGTGCCCATTTGCGCGAGCCGTGAAAAAATAAAATATATGTGTGGGATTAAATGTCGTAACTACAAATGCACGTCTATTATTGGAGAGCTATATGTTATTGAAGTCTACACTGCCATCAGTAGACACACGGTACAAATGCACGTCTAATTATTGGAGAGCTATATGTTATTGAAGTCTACACTGCCATCAGTAGACACACGGTACAAGGGGCTAATTTCACAATTAACTGTCTTGTTGTTGAGGTGACCTGGCGGTCTAGGGGTAAGGTGTCAGACTTCTATGCTGGTGGCCGGGCTTTAATCCTCAGTCCCGGCAAAGATTTATCTGATTACCAAACCCCTCCTTCACCTCTGACAAGACATCTTGTGAATGTGGGGAATGCCAGGTCTCCACCGTGGTTCGGATTCCACGTTAAACTGTAGGTCTTCCATTTCATCTCACAATCACCCTACCATTACACATTAGCGTAAGTGCGTATAACCGGAACGGGTAGTAAGACGCGGTGCTAATAATAATAATAATAATAATAATAATAATAATAATAATAATAATAATAATAATAACGGTCTTGTTGATGACAGGGAAACCAAGGTTCTATTCTCGTTTGAGAATCCTTGGGTGGTATTAAACTTAGAAACATACCTCTCTAATTTCTTATCCAGGCTATTGTGGATGCATTTATATTAAGCATTCATCATCATCATCATCATATTCTTCTTCTTGTGTGAATCTGTCCTTAGATAGGTATCAATTGTACAGCTTTCATTTTCCTCGGTCCTGAGCATCTTCTTTCATCCTTTTGTAGCTGCTTCCTTTCCTGATATCTATTAGCATTTCAAGCCTTCTTCTATTTTCCTCCTCTATCTTCCCATCTATAATCCTATTCATTAAACCCTCCCTACGTAGTTTGTGGCCCAACCAGGACGTTTTTCTCTTCGCTATCATCCTCATTTCCTCTCCTACTCTCCTCAACCCTTCCTTATTCCTCACCTTGTACATCCTTTTCACCTTCTCCACTCTTCTCCACAAGCACATCAAAAACTCTCCAAAAACCTTTGTTTCCTCTTTCTGATTGTCCAAGTCTCAGATCCATACGTTACCACACTCAACGGTAAACACTTTGAAAATCTCTTTTTTTAACTCAATCGGGATTCTTTCCGCATTCAGTAGTCCCCTTACTAGAACCTTAAACAAGCTTTAGGAAACTTGTTATGGAACACATCAATACAAATGATTTAGTAATAATTATTATATTCTGAAGTGGTGTCTGTTCTGTCATTTCTACAATAATGAATCATAGAACGAATACCTGTAATTTCTCTTAATGAACACAGGTAGCTCTACTGTACCAAAGAATGTTATGATAAAATGAGTGTATTGTTTAGAAATAAGTTTTTGTCAATCCACCGACTAAGACATATTAAGTCAATTAAAACCCATACACCAATAAATCTGATCAAATATGTTTTATGACCTACTGATTTCATACATATTAAGTGTTTTAGTAAAATAAATAACTTCCAAAATTTCCGTGTATTTTATGAACCAACCATTTAGATAAAACTTTATTCTATTAAAACCCCATGACATCCAAATCCCAAATTGTTAATTCATCATCGTGAGAGGGCAAGTTACAATTTAGCCAAATATTTTTTATTTTTTTGCTCAGTAAGCTTTCAGCTCAACAGGAAGACAGGCTATCAGCCGAGACAAGTATATTGGAATATCTTTGAATAGTTTTAGAATAACTATATACACATTCACAACAAAAAAATATATAAATATATCCATGCCATCTTTAGTAAATTTATATTTCAATTATGATGGTCCCACGGAAAATTACGTCAATCTCATCTACTAGTAGTTTGGTTTTCTGTGTGACGGAAAGGCCTAGGTTTAAACTAAAGCAGGAATTATTTTTAAACTAAGCTTATGAAATACTAGTTGAACAAATACGTTGACTAATATATCAAAATATTTCAACCTTTTGAAAGAATATTATATTGGTGCACCTTTCTTATAACCAAATTCAAAAACTTTTCATAATGTTATGTATCTAAATGGTGCCACAACGTAGGCTTATGTGATTTTTTTTTTTTTCAAGAAAAATATAGATCAACATAGTTTTGGATCTAGACCTAAAAAATTTAAACAAATTATAAATCTAGTTTTTGGTTTACTATGGGTCTCAATTGTTTGTGTTTGTATTTTTAGACCCGCCTCGGTGGCGTAGTTGGCTAACGCCCTAGTCGTGTTGAGCTCGACTGCTGAAGACTGGAGATCGAGGTTCGAGTCTCGGTCGGGTGAACTGGGGGTGGTTTTTCCTAAATGGTTTTCCACTCTCCCTCCACGCAAATGCGGGTTCACTTCCTATAATTCAACCTTCCCAATTCCTAATCCATTAGCGTAATTAGTACTTAAAGCGTATAACCCGAACGGGTAGTAAGACGCGGTACTAAATAATAATAATAATATATTTTTAGATGAAGAATTTGCTCTGTTATTTCAACTTCGGTGACCTGGAAGTCTATGGGTAAGGTGTCAGAATTTAGTGCTGGAGGTCCGGGTTTCAATCCTCAGTCCTGGCACAGATTTATCTGACTGTAAAACCCTTCCTTCACCTCTGACAAGTCGTGTATTAATCATAACTTGTGAATGTGAGGAATGCCAGGCCTCCACCGTGGTTCGGATTCCACGTTAAACTGTAGGTCCTCCATTATCATCTCACAATCACCCTAACATTACACATTAGCGTAATGATGTATAGCTTGAATGGGTAGTAATAATATTTCAATCTATGCACAGAATATCATTAAAAATTAATAATTCGGATCTCCCCATAGATTTTTTTTTACCTTTGTCTTAAAATAAATAAATTTAATAAAAGCTCGAAAAATTGTGAAACAAAATAAAATACATTGTTGAAGAAACATTTCACCGAAGAACATGAATGAAATAGTACTAATACAGAAACATTGAAAAAAGTGAAAAATCTCTCTTCACCAAAGAGCTTTTTTTTTGCAGGACCTGAATAAAGAATATATATATCCTATGCATTTTGCTCAAAGTCTGGAAACCCAAATCTTTACAATGATACGCTAGTTTGTATCTCAAATATTTGCAGAGATGTGATAAAAATTGTAAATTTCCACTTGTGATAAGTATCCTTGAAAATTTTAGTTAGAAAATGAGAATTCCCATTTGGTTTGAGATGCTAAACAAAGCATAGATACATATTTTAATAAAAAAACGTAGTTCAAATTTCAATCAAAGGTTTTTATTTTGAATTTTGCCCTTCAGTAAACTAACCTTAATTTTAGGGCTGGATTTACATTTCCAAAAACTGCTCGGGGGTACCTTATCAAAAACCTAAATATCATGTTTTAGCCAGATTGGTAAAATGGTTTTGTTAAAGACCCACAAACCGACAGAAAGACAGACAGACAAACGTGAGAACCACATTTTTTGTTTCAGGAGGTCATGAGACAACGACATTTTATCAAAATCTCGAGTTAGATTTTTTTGACGATCACATTACTTCAATCTTAAAGGTGTTGAGAGAAAGTAAAAACAAGATGTTCACAAGTAGCTCGTATAAAACACAAGCCAGTGATAATTTTTTCATAAAGTGTAGCTTAAGTAAAAATATTTAATTCAAATAAATGTTAGTAAGGGGTTGAAATGTTTATATGAGGATAAGATGTTCAAGTATTCAGCAGGAAATTAAATATAAGCTAGCGTCTGGTAGGCTGGAAATCATTTCTCTTATATGTACGCTGAAAACAACTTTTCTATGCCATCTCTAGGAGTATGATGGTGTTTTATATATATATAAAGTAATTTAATTTCAGATCTGCACTGGTGAAAACGCGGAGTAAGCGTCAAGATTATCTAGTCCGTTTTGGTAGTTACATGAAGTTCGGGGCTATAATCCTGACCAGATATTGTGATAGTTAGGGATGAGCAAGATTAAATTTGAGTAGTTTTACCCGTATTTTCATGGTGGTAGATTGGAAAACCATTTTGTAATATCATACCAGTATTCAAACCTCGATCTCCCTGTCATCACCAGTCTAGTCACAAGAGCTACGCCTTTGACCATGCAGTCCTCGATGCAGGCTAATCGTATTTAAAATATACAATTATTAATGAAAAAATATTTTAATACACGTTAAGGCAACCTTAAATCTTTTGATATAGTGCCTGGGTATTTACTATAGTAATATACGACTTCTGGATCACCCAGTAATTCTGTTCTCCTATACCACACAATCCGTTGTGTGCATTCCATTATAAGCGCTGATTAATGACAAAATAATTTGTAGTTCTGTTTTTAGTAGCTCTTAGTAATTTATCGACATTTTCGCTCGCATAAAAGAGTACTTTCCCCTAGCCGTTATTTTTGATAGGGGATTTAGTTTATCCTTTAAATTGTGTGTTTATTTCCTTTTTTAATGTAAGCAGATCTTTCAATGCCATATTGTAAAACTGGCAAATGATATTAATATAGTTTATTTCACAAGGTATCAAATAATCTGAACTGAATATATATTTTTATTATATTTACTAAAATGAAGCTATACCTTTTAGTATAAAATAGTGATACATCAGGGACAGTGTCTTAGATGATGTACCAGTTTTTTGCATGGGAAATCTATAAAGTAGCTTTGTTCTTTTGTAGTGTACAAAATTAGCTACATCGAAAATTAACACAATTCTTAAAACAAGTTTGAATATAAACCATTTCTTTATTTTAAAATGTAATGAAACGTGAAAAGTTGTCTTGATAAAACACAATGTCAAAATAGAGATAAAATTTGAATATGTGTTAAGAGCTGAAATTTATTTTAAGGATTTACTTATAACTTATCTATACACCATATTTAAGCTATTGTGTTGGTTATGCTGGCATCCGGGGTTCAATCCTCGGTCCCGGCAAAGATTTATCTAATTACCAAACCCTTCCTTCACCTCTGACAAGACATCTTGTGAATGTGATTGTGAATGTGAGGAATGCCAGGTCTCCACCGTGGTTCGGATTCTACGTTAAACTGTAGGTCCTTCATTTCATCTCACAATCACCCCACCATTGCACATTAGTGTAAGTGCGTATAACCCGGTCGGGTAGTAAGACGTGGTGATAATAATAATAATAATGATAATAATAATAATAATAATATTGTGTTGGTGTCAGTAAAAAAAGAAATAAGAGTGACACAGAATAAATATTTATTTGTTAAATAGTTAAAACAAAATATTAAATTTACATAATACTGTGACAGTCTACTATTTAGAAAAGGAATTATACATTTTAAACGTTTATGGCATAATTCGATCCGCTATTGTGACTCTAACATATTAAACTCTCATTTTTTTTGAAATTTTCAAGAAAACGTTATGTAAAGACTTCGTGCCCAAATTTTAGATTTTAGATTTCTGAGATGTTTTGAAGTGTTTGAATTATTCATGTGTAAAGTCAGATATAAAACTATATTGAATTAGGATGGGCAACATTCGGCTTTAGACTTTATATAATTTATTATTTTACAATATACAGAGAGCCAGGACAATCCTAAACTAAATATGTAAACCAATACTTTTTTAAAAAAATATTTGAAATGAAATATTAAGCAGCTCAAAAACTGAGTGTACAAACGAATACGATTCATAGAAAACAATATTCGCCTAAGAACGATCATTGGATGTGTAAACAAGAACTATAATCACTATTACAAAATTACATAGGGAAAAAGTCATCACAGTTTAACAAAGAGAATACATGAAATACTGTGTTAAATAAAATAATTGGTCCCTTCAATTACCAACAAGTTTAAATTTTTTACTACAACAAAAAGTTATTTTTCTAATATATTGTGAAATTTTTAGCCCCTATTTCTAGGATCCAATTACAAAGTTTGCATTAAATTATGATTATCAGTACTTTATTGCAAATATTTAAAAATTTTACTACACCTAGAAGTGATTTTTTACTAGTTTGTGGAATTCTGGACATACCTCATCCCTATTTTCTAAATATTATTTTTAAAACCAAATTTAAATTTTCATACGTTCATACGTTATCTGGGATAGTCAGTCCCCTAATCAGTTGGGTGGTCACACTTCTTTGCGTATAGCCCGAACGTATTGTATGGCGTGGTGCTAATAATAAAAATAATAATAATTATTATTATTATTTTGATGTCCTCAACATGAAATATATTTCCTTTGAGGGTTGTTTTTACTCTAAGAAACAGGAAGATGTCTGCATGTGCCAAGTCCGGTGAATATTGCCGGTGTTCAATCTTTGCAATGGCCTGTTTTTATACAAATCCCTTCAAAGCCAGTGCAGAGTAAGCAAATGCATTGTCGTGCCAGAGAAACCAATCACCTTTTTCGCAAAACTGTATCCTCACTCTTGGAATCCACCTTACCAATCTTTGAAAAACTTCAGCGTAAATTTTTCTGTTCACTGGCTGTCCTTGTAAAAGAAATTCCTTATCATTCACACCTATATCGAAAAATATTATATCCACAAGTTTAACAAACAAAAAAGAAATGTCTTGGTTCTCGGTGAAGATATGGATGATCACTACTTTATTTGCCTCTTGGTCTTGAGATCGTACTGGAATACCCATGACTCGTCGCCAGTGAAAATTATGTCGAGGAAATTAGGATTGCCTTTATAGCATCCAACCAAATATTAGCACAACTTGAATCTCCTCTGCTCTTGTAGATCCTTAAAGTCGCGTAGGATGAACTTCGCACAGATCTTACCCTTTCATAAGTCTTCATAAAGAATTTTCAGAAGAGTTTCTTTATTTGTGTCTGGTCTCCTGTCATCATTTTGAGATTCGCTCGTCGATCTCTTGATATTATTTCATGGACTTTGGCGGCCTTATATAAATTTAGTTAATGGACTGCCACTCATAGAGTCATCTTCAATAACCTTACGTCCGTCTTAAACTATCTAACTTCTAGTCCGTTCAAAACTTGTAATACGACATAATTAAATTGTACTATACGACACTTTCAACGTTTCATAAGTTTCTGTTGCAATTTTCCTCAGTTTCAAACAAACCTTTTTGTTGACTCTTTGCTCCATGCATATTCATAACAATGGAAGAAGACACGACAGCTTCTCTTAGTTTCCACTCACAAACTAACCTTTATAGTAGTACAAGGTTCCCACACAGTGTTGCCAAATGTTTAAACTACAAGCTTTGCAGGTGTTAACTTTTTCCAACACAAGAGGTTTATGTAGTTACCCCAGGCAATTTTATTGCCCCACCTCGATGTCTACATTTTCCATATACAAAGAGGAAGGGGTTCGCTTTTTTTAAGGAAAATGAGGCTTTTACCCTAAATGGTTTTCCACCCACGCAAATACAGGTATATTTAATCCACTAGACCCTGTTAGTGGAATTAATGCTGACAGACCACACGAGACGATGTTCACAATATATTTGTTGAAATATAGAAAAAGACTCTTAGCTCCTGACGTTTGACCAATGTTTTGCTGAATTAACTTATGAGAAATGCTGGACTTATCTTAAAGGTACAGTACAGTACATTAACTGTTAGTTACATTAATTTTATGATAGGACATATAACATAATTATAACTTTATTTAAGTATACGTAGAAGATTTAAATTAATGTATTTATCATTATTTGACAGAATTAATTTTTTATATATACAAATCTATTCACTTTCCCATAAAATACATATATATATATTATGTGAGTTATGAAACGATAGAAGAACACAAAAAATCTTACTTTAACATTATGTCTAAGCCCTAATGACACATTTGTATTTTAAAGTAAAAATAAATAAATGGAAGAATCAATAATTATTCTGAAAAATTCTCACTGTCAGAACCAAAGACTCTCCCTGTAACTGTCGTCTTAGCCCTAAATCCCCCCCTTATTATTTGATGGGAGACGAGGATGGAGTTTTTGAACCTCTTTAGCTCAATACCCCTCACCCCTTGCTCACTCCTACCTCGTATTTCTTGCGGAGTGAACCCAAGAGCGTAGCAATCAACGATTCTTTTCATTCGGCTTCGTCAGGGCTGATAGAACTCATATTACAAGGTAGATGAAGTACTCACTGAAGATAATAAAAAGCTAAAAATACAAAAACCAATCGATTTCACTGTTGGCTCTGACATAGTGATATGTGTTGGCAAAAATGGTTCTGATCAAATCTCATGTAACTAGCATAGAACTATAACACCAGTAAAAACACGAAATGAGGGTCTGGGGGGGATGTTTTGGTAGCGGATCATTTGTAAAAATAAATAAATGTGAGGCGGATAGCCTAAACAGGTAGTAGGACGTGATGATAAGATGCTTAAACTAAATGCTTGGATTTAAACTTTAAATCTAAATATAAATTTGACTAGCACACTATTTTATAAGTAAATTTTAAGTCTCATATAAAGAGAATAATGTGTAATATTGTGAACAAATTCCCCCATAAGATTACGATGAGTCTCCGCATAATAAATGCCTCACTCAATTATTATTATTATTATTATTATCATCATCACCACGTCTTACTACCCGTTCGGGTTATACGCACTTACGCTAATGTGTAATGGTAGGGTGATTGTGAGATGAAATGAAGGACCTACAGTTTAACGTGGAATCCGAACCACGGTGGAGACCTGGCATTCCTCACATGCCTCACTCAAACCCAAGGACTTTACCATTCTTTATGTCTATATGTGTCTGGGCCTAGATTGAAAACCATTAAATGGAATTTATTCAAACTCTAAATCAAGATGCTATATATCTATATCTCAAGATTGATTTTTAATTTGACCCTAAGCATTTAAATTAAGGTTAGTTTACTAATAAATGAGTTTTGAAAATTCAAAGTGGTTTGAAAATGGCTCCAACTATTTTGTTTCGAAAGGATATTAGTGAGTGTTTGACATGTCAAATAGAAATGTATAGTTTTAGATCGGGAAAACATTGTGTAAGTGTAGTTAGTTAAAATCATATTAATTTATGGAATAATAAATCTAGGCTGAAATGAGAAAATAAGTATGATTGGGTTGTACCATTAATTTAGTTAGTTTGTATAACATTTATTTTTTTCTGACCTACCCTAAGCGATAAGAATGATGAAGGTTTTGTGAAATAAAGTAGCACCACATTATCATTTTGAAAAATGAGGACACAACAATGACAGATAAAACGTGTAAAACCATTCCTATCACACTCAACCAAGATTAGAATCTTGACATCCATGCGTCTGGTGATCTAGGATATTGCAAGAATACAACCTTGGGCTACGTAACAATTCAGGTGCAGTATTGAAAGCAAAAAAATATATTTTCTAAACTAACTTTCAATAATTTGTTCAATAGTCATCAGCAAAAGACATTTATCGAGTAATACGCTTAAGTACCAATTACACTAATGGCTAGGAGTTGTTAAGGTTGATTACAGAGGAAGTGAACCCGAATTTGCATCAAGGCAGCGTGGAAAACCACTCAGGAAAAACACCTTTATTTCACCCGAGCGAAATTCGAACCTTTATCTCGCCATCCTCGGAAGTCTAGCTCAACACGAAACTAGCGCGTTAGCTTACTAAGCCACGAGGCGGGACTGCTGCTAATTAAAAAGCAACAGAAATTATAGACAATAATAGAGACTTGGCTAGTAAATATGTATCTAAGAACTGTCAAATTTAAACAAACTGATAAAAAGGAAAGCTAAAGAACAACTAGTTTGGACTATGAATACTTCAGATTGTAGTATAAATGAAGAAAAAGGCTAAATATTAACACAGATATTAAAACAAATTAAATGCATAGGTCTATATATATAAAAAAATCAGAAACCTCTTTCAACATTAAAATATCAATATCTTTTCACGACATGTTTTATAATTTTATTTTAAATGAGATTGTAGAAAGAAACAACAACAAAAAATACGTATAGTCTTAATTTGGTAGGAAGAAAAGTAGAAGTAATTTACTAAAGTAACTAAAACAATTTTCATATTTTCATATTTCAAGTCATTCTATCTGAATTCATCGCGCTCTATAGATATTATCAATACCAATAAATTATAAAAAATAACAAATTAAATGTTATTAATATTGTTCGCAAATTAATATATTTGAATTTTCTCCACTGTTCTTCCAACCAAAATCGGGGTATAGGAACATAACGATTGTCCCTAACAGAATCGTCAATACTCCATATAGTAATGTTTTCAAGTAGAACGTTGCTTTTAAACAGTAAACAAACACATTATACTGAATTATCTACGGGAACAATGTGTGGTTGTTTTTTAAAGTTGGTTTCCGTTTGAAGCGTAGGACACGGCGTATGGTTGAATGGGGTGGTCTTACTCCCCTCGGCTCATAAAATAGAATCATGTACCCGTACATTGTATTCAACAGACAAACAAAATCCGATAAAACAGACAGCAGACCGGGAAACACACAGCTTCTTTCGTTGCTCTGCCGAGGATTATCGTAAAACGACTGTGTATAAAAATATGGGTAGAAATTCAATGGTTAAAAGTGTGCAAGGTACTTAATTTTTTATAATTTTGTCAACATATTTATAGAGATAGTATTGTAACTGTGAAAACCTTGTACTTCAATAATGTGATGGATCTGGACTTTTATTTGCCCAAGGACTCGAAATAATAGGCCCTACAATTACGTCTGTTCCTCCTTCCCATGCCTTGTCCTTACCTGGAATTTTATTTATTTATTGAAGTATTTCTTAATCGACTGATTATATCAGCACACGACCTATAACCTAACTTAAATATAGGACAGAAACAGCATCCAGCCACCAGCAGTTAATTATTCATCACTATGACATGGGAAACTCACATCTCACGAATAATACATTTTTCAGTCATCCCGAGAATGGAACCCACTACCCTTAGCTCAGTGGACAGACATGCTACCGTGTAAGGTGGTGACCTTGCTGGAATAACCAAAACGACTTGATGGATTATTTTCAAACTTTATATTCAAATGATTTATGGAAATACTTCAAGGGCATTTCGTGATGTGGATTCTAGAACTCCAATTAAAAATTGACTAATTTTTTAAATTTGGAATTTAAAAATAGACTTAACATTTTTTTTACAAAATTTACAATATAAAAAATTTAATTTTTCTGTATAAAAATTATTAATTTTTTATGGATGGTTAATTTACTGATAATCGAATTTTAAAATTATTTAATCAATTTACAGAAGAATACAATTAGTTGGTTTAACTTTTACATTTTTCTCAATGATTATGTAACAGCTTAATTTATGGAGATAAACTTCGTTGGTCGCATGATCTAAGGCGTTACTATGACATTAAACTAGACTTTCAGTGAGAGCGAGAACGTGGTTCGAGTCTAGGTTGGGTGTTCTGATAGTAGTTTTCCCTGATACGTTTCCCATTCTCTCTTAACTCAAATGTCAGTTCACTTCCTCTATTCCTAGCTTCTTCATCCCTAGCTTAGTAACTCATATCAGTAACTAATACATAAGCGTACAGACTGAACAGATCATAAGACGCGGTACTAAAAAAATACGAAGAGATGAGGAAAGTATCTTGATTAAACTCCCCCGTATTAGTGTGTAGATACCCGCCTCGGTGGACTACTTGGCTAACGCGCTAGTTTATTGTTGAGCTAGACTGCCTAGGACTGGGAGATCGAGTTCCAATCATATTCAGATGAACTGGAGATGGTTTTCCACTCCCTCTCCACGCAAATGCGGGTTCAATTCCTCTAAATTCAACCTTCCCAATTCTTGATCCATTAGCATAATTAGTACTTAAGCGTATAACCCAAACGGGTAGTAAGATGCGGTGTTAAATAATAATATTAATGTAGAGAGAAGATGAAATACTTGAATGATAGATGACATGGGAATACCAGCCCATAGTTCATCCTATCAATATCAGAAAAGCATTAGCTTTATTTTCATGTAGTATTATGTCAAGCCATATGTTTTGCAGACATCTTATTTGAAAGGTGTGGTCCATTTTGATTGCAATATTATACCCTAATTCTATAATCTCCACCCCCTCTTTATTTTAGAACAAATACAGATTAAAATTAGCTATAAAAAATAATTGGAAAATTTCTTTTGAGTATGAGTGTGTTACAAAGTCTGTGAAAGTTTTTATAAATATGTCTTTCTTACATTCATCGCTTTTAAAAAAAGAATCACGCATTAGAAGACACGATAAAAAATAATAAACTGGCCAGAAATGAGAAAAATGTGTCAGCAAGCGAGTAAGCGGTCGGCCGGCGTGAAAGGGGTAATGGGGGGTTGCAGTAGGTTAGAGGGTTATCCTTCCCCGCGGTGAGGCACGTAGAGCCACGAGGTTAAGTGGTATTCGCCATCGCCACGTACGCTTAGGAGGGGTGGAGGGGGATCTAAGGGAGGGGTGGGGGTAAGGGTACCGTGGAGTATGTGGTATACGTGTCCCACATGCGTTAACAGCGTGGCTGAAACTCAATAAAGGGTCTATGTACCAACGTTTCCATAATCTCGGACAGCAACAAGATTATCATTATAGCACCACGTCTTACTATCCGTTTGGGTTACACGCTTAAGAATCAATTACGTTAATGGGTTAGGAATTGGGAAGGTTCAATTTAGAGGAAGTGAACCCGCATTTGCGTGGGGGAAAGAGTGGAAAGCAATTTAGGAAACCCCTCCTCCCCAGTTCATCGGACCGAGATTCTAACCTCGATCTCCCTGTTCTCGGCAGTCTAGTTCAACATGAAACTAGCTCGTTAATTAACTACACCACCGAGGCGGGTTTCAACAATTGGAACTCAAGGGGACTGAAGGTTCTACCATTCTGTCATTAAAATATCTTTGACTATTTGCTGTGGCGTTCATGATTTGCATTTTTTTAAATATTCATAAGATTATATTGTCAATGACTAGAACCGAGTAAGCTAAGCTATATTACTTCAATACAGAAGAGGACATCCAAATGGCTCAAATAATCTTTTTGGTTTATTTTGTTGTGCATTACGTCTTAATAATCGTCCATCATGTTCGTATATTTATAGAAACAAAGCACCTATGAAGGAGATAGAATTTAAAGTGAATCTTTCCAAATTGGCCCATTGAGAGGGGAAAGAATAATTAAATAAAAACCTCCATCAGCACACCTGACTAGATTTGAATCTTAACTCATCATTGAAAAACCATATCAAACAACGTTCAGGTGTTTTCTCACGTGGTCATTGATGTGGGTATACAAAAGTTGATGTTACAGTTGGGGATATTTACTAATTATTTTCCCTGCATCTCACAAAAAAAAATTAGAATAGTTGCTATTATTTTAGGAAGTTAGCTAAACCTTTATGACGAATAATAGGTCTAATATATTATATTTTATAAGTTTGGTTTAAAATGATCTCTAAAAATCACATAAATCAAGGTAGATCTATGTTTTTCTCTATAAATACATATAATATTAAGTACATAAATCTTTTCGAAAAAGATACAATACCAAACCACATGATTATCTGTAAATATTATATTTCTAATACCTGGTACATTATGTCTACAAAAAAATATTAACTACGACTGAACGAAAAAACTTTTCATTTGATATAAGTATTCGAATAATATTGCATACTTCACAGCTATATAAAATTACAATGAATTCGTCTATGAAATGGCAATATGTCGTAACCGACAAATTTGGCAAAATTGAGATTTTAATATTTTTAGACTTCTGGGTTACAACTACACATATTGTTAAAATATTTTATCTCTCAAAAATGCATATATATTTTATTTTTAAATTATACATAATGTCGTATCCCCAGATAATTTTTGTTTTGTGGCAAAATATATTTTTCCAAATATACTAGGGTTAAGACAATTTGCAGTTAGCCTTATAGCTTATTAACAGTAACAAATTGTTGTATTCCCGATATTAGAGGGTTAAGTCATTTTTAAAGTAGCATCAGTGTTTATTTTAAGATTAGAGCCTCAACAATGATATATCTAAATGCAATATTCTTTTATAATTTAGCTAGTGAATATATTTAACTTTTTTTAATGACTGTATTTTGTAACTCAATACTTACGACATATTTTTAGTTTTAGAATTAAAAATGACTTCTAGAACACAAAGGATCAGTGTAATGGCACTAGCCAATTTCCAACAAAGCAACACGGTTGAGACTGCTAATGATGTTTCAAGCGATAAAGTCCCATTAAGCATTGGAGCAGAGGACAAACATACCACCTTAAATGTTACAGAGAGTAATAAATGGGTGATACAACCTGATTTTTGCGCAAATACTGATAGTAACATTGTCTCTTCGGCTTCCACTAATGATGACAATGATTTTGTTTATGTTATAGAACCAGATAGTGAACAGCTTAATTTTATATCACAAAGGAATGGTGTTGTAATTCTGAACACTTATGGGTTTGAAGAGTTAAATAATGAGGTTAGAGCTAAATTGCCAGTGGTAATAGTTATAGAAACTAAAAACAACAATGACAATATGATTAGTTCTTCTTCATTAGTTCCTGTTGGAGGAAACATTAAAGACGTGGATAAAAATATTGAAATGTATGAAAACTTAAAATTAGATGATAGTGCAGAAATTAATGAGAACTGAGAGGTGAATAAATTATTAAAGTGTTTCAGAATGCAGAAGTGCATAAGATTGCAGGGGTAAATAAGACTGTAGAAGTGCATGAGAATCCAGAAGTATTTGAAGATACATATGTTTTAAGAAAATAAATTTCTAATGAAGATGATGTTGAACTTTTAACCATAGCCAAATAATATTATGTTGGTAGTTATGAGTCTCCAATAATAGTTTACTATCCCAATGCTGTTGCGAACAAGAGAAAAATGTGGTAACTCAGCCAATTGGAAGAGAAATTGTTTTGAGGTTTTCATAATGTAATACTTTTGCGCCTAGATAAATACAAAAATAATTAGCATGAACATCAAATTAAAAAACACAATATTCAACACTATAAGGAAAGGTCTGTAAACAATTTTGTTATAAAAGTTTTTTAACGTTATTTTTCCGTGATCATATTTTTATTGTTATACAGAATTCTACTTTTACGGATATTATATAAAAATATATGTTCACTATAAAAGTAAACGAAGAATTTATTCACTAATTTTCGGTAGAACAATGGAAACCTCTTAATAACTTATTATTATAAACAATACCATCACCGGGCAACAGCTCAGTTGAAAGGGACTCACGGTAATATTTTTAACTCTATGATCTCAAATAACAAAATTAGCAAATTAATAAAATGACAACAACAAGTAGAAAAAACTTTGCTAAAACCATTTCAAAATTTAATTCTAATTTTCCCAATAGCTATGAAAAACGCTTGAGATGGAAAAAATTGGTACAGGAAATTGATTCTGAAGTGACACCCTATAGTATATCTTGCGATCCCAAAGAAAATCTCAAGCAAAAGAATAATTTAATAAAAAATAACTCATCCCCTGTGAATAAGCCTAATATAAGAGGAATATCATCTCCGCTACCATCAGAAGACAGTACAGAGAGATTTGTCACAGAATCTAAACGAGAAAATAAATCCACGATAAAAAACAAAGCTTACACCTATGCTAGAGAAGATGAGGTTGGTGAAAATTATCATCGTGATAATGTTGGTAGCTATAGTGAGGGATACAACCCACAAGTTCAACGCAATCGCCAAGAAAAGGTTAGTTCCGCAGTGAATTCTATTTACGTGTCTAAAAAACCAAATATAAAGCACATAAAACAAGAGATAATGCATGAAGAAAGAGATGTTCAAGGTTGGAAAGAATTAGAAGAAGGGGAAAAACCTAATAAAAGAGAATACACTAAAATTACCCCCAAAAACTACAAGCTTGAATCCGAAGAAATCACTAATTCTGATTCTGAAATTGAAGACAGAATAACAAATGTTTCACTGCAAAACAGGACACCTTACCACACAGACAGGTCCTGCTCTTTTGGAAGGAGGACTTCACTACTTCAGGACTTACCTGTGCAGGGCCCGGGTCCTCAGAATTACAGCATCTCTTCTCAATACACCCGTTTCGGAAAGAACAAGATGCCAGCCTTCAGTCTCGGTGGACGGCGCTCAAGCCAGAACTTATCAAGAGCTTCTTCTGTGTACAGTGGTTCCACCAGATCCCAGGTGCAATCTTCCCACAGAGGGTATCATCCCAGACACGACCTTACTCCTGGACCTGCCGAGTATAGTCTACCTCCAACTTTCGGTTACAACATCCCGGACAAACCCGCGTCGTCTGCCGCGGTAATCACCGGCAGACCAAAGACACCTGGGAGTATGAACAACCGTTCTCCTGGTCCGGCAGTCTACGGGGTCCCTAAAGATGAACGTTTACAAGAAGAAGATCCCGACCTTCTCGATACTGGGGAAATCTAATAGTGGACTTCCAGTCAATTGTTCACCTGGACCTAATGCCTACTGTCCGGAGAAGTCAACCCTTTGGAAGAGTGGGGCTAAGATATCCTTCGGCCAGAGGCATTCCAAGAAGTGTGCCACTTTGAGGACTGAACAGGACAAGAATTGATTTTATTGTTTTAACATTTCTCAGTATGTTAGATAGTAGCGTTTATGGTATTTTGATGCAGATTTAAAACAAAATTACACCTTTTCACATATTAAAAATCTGGTTTGTTTCATAGCACGAAAAAATTAATAAATTAAGTCTTATGAGCAAACATTATTAAAAAGATGTTCTAGCTTTACCATGCGATAAAATTATAATATTTTGATATTACACTTAATCTCGTTAATTTTAAGGCATATGTTTTTATAGTAAAGACTATTTTTATAATGGTTTATTTGGGCTATTACAATAATTATAATAATTCTGGTTATGTGATAAAGAAAAAAATATATATATATATATTTTAAATCTAGTAGAAAATAGCCGTTACAAATGTACAGTACATACACAAGTTGTGACAAGTTTTATTTTTTAAATTTCCTAGAACACTTAAGGTGTGAATACACAAAGCAAGACTTTCACTGCGTGATGTATTTTAGAACATAGAGCATATATCCCCAAGGGCTCTCTTTCAACACATGTTCAAAAAAAATAAATTAAGTTTTCATTCAGATGGCTAGTTTTTCTTTTGTACACCACCGCGAACCAGATGACAGTAATCCATTTGAAACTTCGAGAAATATTTCATTTGTTTTCCTCCAGCACGTCACTAATGCTGATGCAACTATCACTCTTCATCACCGATAGTAAAAGTACCGGCAGGTAAACTCACACGTACCATCCTTTGTCCACTAGCGCTGACCCTCATGTACAATTCAGTAGCACAGAAGGCTGCGGTTTTGACAATTTACGCACAGGCACGCCCACCGCAATTTGTCACAACCAGACGTTAATGCTTCACGCATGGGGGTTTGTTAACGCATCCACTGTATTGTACAGTATTTGCCGAGATACAAGCGGTTCCAAGCTAGAGGCGGCTCAAAAATGGAAACAGTGTAAACATTAACCATATATTAATTTTAAGTGAGAGCGTTTGCTAATTTTACTTGGTAAATCATCTTTATTTCACACGTCACTATACACGTACACACTTTATGAATGAAATTACGGCTGTGTCTGCCAATTAAAGTTTTAAACAATTTTGGTTTTAATCCTGATTAATGACATTAAGCTTTGTTGGAAGACGAGACTAGTAGCTTTTAAGATAATTGGGCTCCATTATTTTTTATTATTAATACCATATTAATAATATTATTTGTATCATCAGTACTGTCCTGAAAGTTTTCATGTTTTTTTAAAAATAGTTTGTATTCAAACAAATGTTTTAAAAATCATATTTTACCATCTACAATAATTAATCTACATAAACCAATAAGTATATTTTACAGCTACTATGGGCATGTGAGCATAGTACTAAATTAAATATAATTTACAAAAGAATAACAAGGTGATCATATCAATATCTAGTAACTTATGCTGAAAAAAAATTGACAAATTTAATAACCTTATAAATATTACTATTTTAACTAATAAATGCTTCAAATTAAACTTGAAAATAATATCAAAAGATTAACAATTTTTTGCATGCCCTTGAATTATTCAAAAACTATAAACAATGCCTTATGATGGCAACAATGTACCATGAACTGGTGTTTGCGTTTTTCGTATCTTGACATGACTTTGTGCAAATTCTCTTGTTGGATTGCTTCAGATTACACCACGATCCTTTCTTTAAGTTCCAACATTTTTCTTGAATGAACCGTGTAATCATATACCACAGTAAAAAGTCCGGAGCTGTTAATTCCGGTGAACGTGGTGGCAAGGCGATGTTCCAATATCTTGAAACAAGATGCCCAGGCAACATTTCGTAGATCACCTTCATTCATGTTGAACCTTTCTGACCCATGAACTGCAACGTAAAGGCATGGATACCAACACCATATGTTTCCAGCAAGATGGGGTGGCGGCCAACACGGCACGAACATCGGTCTACTCCAAGGACCGACAACCCCTCCGACCAAACGCCCATCTCCGTCACAACTTAGGCGGCGGTTTTTCTTTTAGAGAATGTTGAAGATTCGTGTTTACCGCAACTCACCCAAGAACAATTAAGGGACTTGCAGAAATAAACAACTTTGCGCAAAGTAATGTCAAGTTTAGAGAGGCGCATATAACAACGTGTTGCATATAATGGCGGCCATCTAAGGATTCTTTTTAGTGATCAATTCAAAGGTGTGTAGAAAATTGTCAAACTTTCGTTGTTATTTTAAGCTTAAGTTGAGGCATTTATTAGTTGAAATAGTAAATATACAGTGTGTCATTAGATGTTTCAACACTTTCTGCCCCACCCTCTATATAATCATTGACTAGTAAAAATAAAACCTTTTAATTTAATCCATTACGTGTTATAAATATGATTTTCATCAAACGATATCTTAAAAAAAAAGACATGTGACGAAATATAATCAATTCATTCTAGCGATTATTAATGAACCGTCTCAACGATATCAATCTAGAACGAAGATAAATCATCCATCAACTATCAAAAGTTAATTTCACCCACATTGGTGGGAATGTGATTAAAGGCTTTTTGGTTACCCAGAATAAATTGATTTACGATCCTCCCCCGTGTAAATACAAGTACACTTAATCTTGATTTTAACTTATTTATTTCCAATATTTTCTTGTAAAGATGCAGTTTGCCCTATTAGGTAATTTTAAGCTGAGTCCAATACATATTTTAAAACTAACGAATTTAGGGTTCTCAAATAATGTGGAAAATAACTCTTGCTAGGTGAGTGCCTTGTTTTCAAAGAATTGTTCGATTGAATCAAATTTTTTTTTTACCCATGTATATTTCCAATTAGAGCTTCATTCAAATTCCATTTTGTATTTTCTATGAAGTAAGAACGATAAAAATTAAAAATTCTGCCAAATAGGGAAGATTATTTTTCTCAAGCCAAGAACCTGAAAGTTTGTTTGATGGGACTTCTATCTATCTGGCACTGGGCATACACTTCGGCTAGTTAGTGCCACCTGTACCATCTGATAGAAACCCTTTTCACTCAGGGAGTTCAGAAAGTGTGGTGGTTCTCCGTTACCTTCCACGCTGAATTTATATGAGCTAGCGTGAAAGGACTTACCAATTTTTTCGGGAAAGGTATTTCCACATGATGTCTTGGGTTATTTTACATGCCACAATCGATATGGGACCAACGACGGCTTTACTTCCCCTCCAAAGGAAGTTGTGCTACAAATATATATCGCTCAGGAAAATAATATTAACTGAGTCTAACTGGGATTGAACCCAGAAATATGAGGTTTTCAGGTGAGCACTTTACCCCAAGACCATCGAGGTTAACTCGATTTAAAGCTTAACACCACTAAATGTGTATGAATGGAATCAAAAAAGAATATAGGTCTACTTTTTCCATTTTATTATTTTACTTTGCATTTTAAAATGCAGTTTAGAGCATCGTACTGCATGGAGTAGAAACTTGGACTCTTAAGAAGATGGAAAAATATATTCTTGGGGAACTTTGAAATGTGGAGCTGGAGAGGACTTTAGAAGATCATGTAG
Source organism: Timema douglasi (assembly GCA_901482245.1). NCBI lineage: Eukaryota > Metazoa > Arthropoda > Insecta > Phasmatodea > Timematidae > Timema > Timema douglasi. Next base: position 56,863 of record CABEEJ010004280.1, read on the forward strand.
ATGGACAGGATGACAAATGAAGACGTCCTAAGAAGAGTGGGTGAGAAGAGAACAATTTTGGATGCGATTCTTTGGCGTAATGCAAATCGGACACATTCTTCGGAAGATCTGTCTTCAGCACGACGTCATATAAGAACATTTTAAATGAAAGAGGAGCTTAAGAAGAAGGAGGATTCAAATATTGAATGACTTGAAGGAAAGAAGAACATTCTAGGAGCTGAAGAAGGAGGCTGAGGTTAGGGTATTTGGCGGCATAAGTTCACTGACAAAAGGAATGGACCTTTATAAGACAGAACACATCATAGTAATAAAAATAAAAATAATAATTTTAATTAAAAAAATTGCGGAATTGAGACTAATAAAAATCGTTGAATAATAACAATTAAAAAGTACCCCATGAAAAGAAGTGATTTTAAAAGAAGAATACTATTAAGTAGAAACATATTTAATGGTGGTCAAATAAAAAATACTAGGAATCAAACTTGGAAACGTTTTCTCTTTTGAGAGTTATAGTTTATCTAATTTCCCGGTCAATCAGCTACTAGATGGGCTATCCCGAGAGGATGTAATATCTCAAGGTGAGTGAACTCTACCGTTTTAATCTTTTACGGGATAAAACATTTTATTTCATGTCTGAGTCAGCCACAAGAGCCAGACAGACAACTTTATCTAGGACTTATTCCTATTACTGGCGTATGTGGTCCACAAAGATTCCGTGTGGTCTAGTTTTTTATTTTATCACCGCATATTCCTACACATTATTGCTATATGCTTGTGTAACAAATACGCTAATGGTTTGAGGGATTATAAAGGTTAGGTCTAGAGGAATTGTTCTCGCATTTGCATGAAGAGAGAGAGGGAGATAGTGAAAAACCATTTTGTAAGAAACCGTACACCCGACTGAGATTCAAAGCTGGATCTCCTAGCCATTGGCAGTATATTCTACCGCGAGAATAGTACGTGTGTGATCTAGTTATAAAAAAATAAATGCACTGTAGCCTTTATGCTCGTCTACATATATTGTATTTCAACAGCACTTCATTAGATCAATGGACCAAACCACTGCGAATGAAACATGTTTACTCAATTGGATGAGAACGAATAAACATATAATTTTATTACTTTGAAAAGGAAGGAACCGGTATAATTTTGTTAATTACTCTAAACATCAAAAAATAACAAACACGTATGTGTGCTTTATGAGTCGAGATGTGTTTCAACATGTTATTATTTACTTCATGGATTAAAGGCGTCTATTAAATTAGCGTTCTTTTACATTCGAAAAAAAACACAGTTTTTTTCCCCCGCTAATTTTGTTTTATAAAAGTGACAAACATACAGTATTATTTTGTTAGAAATCACCGAAAGAATTGAATCAAGATTCAAAGCAACCTCTAAAAGGTTGATTCGGTTCTCATTTGGATTAAAAAATAATACTAATTTTGGTTTGGTAGCTTCCACACAAATATTTGATTTGAACTAGTTATTTTATTGTGAACATCTCTGCTATAAATTCAAATAAACATAATATATTAGCTATTAATCAACATAATTTGATTATTTACTTTTTTAACTATACATAATATAATTATCAACAAAACTCGCCAACTAACTTTATGATCTGTAAAAAAACACACTAGATAATAGAGGAACCATCACACAAATATCGAGTCCTAGATCCTATATAAACCTGGTGCTAATCTAGATTGTATCTCTTGATAACAAAGGCATTTCTATCGAGGTTGGAGCTGATATTGGAAAACGCTTAGCAGTTTTCACAACATCCACTTTCCTCCAACCACTGCAGTTCTCTGGTAAAGCTACACGTGACTATCGAGTTACTAACACCACCACGATACACACCACCAAACTAGTCAAAATATTTATGAGTTCTTTCATGAAACCTATCTCTATTTACTTTTTACCAGTATAATGAACTCGGTAATAATAACATTATAGAATTGAACGAACATATATAAAATGTTTAGTAAATAACAAACCATAAATATTAGCTTGATCAACAGGATTAGCTAGTCATATATTTATGCTAATCTACAAATACAGAAGCTCCTCGACTTACGCGGTTAATTCATACCGAAGTTGAAAAACCGTACAATTTCAATTATGTTTAGTAACTGTATTTAAACACCATTCAACATGTACATTATATTATATGTTTCATTTCAAGTGATAGTTCAAGCTAAGATATTTGTGCTAATGAAAAGAAAACATTGAAAAAAAAAATGAAAATATATTTTTTATCGTATTGAGCACATAATATTATATAGGGCCAAAGTAAAAGAATAATGTACTAGGAACCTCATTTAATATTTTTAAAGTGATGCTCGATAATTAGTGTATCTAGTCACAGGTTGAAGTACCACAAGAACGTATCTATGAATCTGCGTGGTTAGAACTATGTATGTCAAGGTCTCACAAACAACTACAGCAATTATCGCTTTCACCAATAATATATATATAATACAGTATTATTATTATTATTATTATTATTAGCACCGCGTCTTACTACCCGTTCGGGTTATACGCACTTATGCTAATGTGTAATGGTAGGGTGATTGTGAGATGAAATGAAGGACCTACAGTTTAACGTGGAATCCGAACCACGGTGGAGGCCTGGCATTCCTCACATTCACAAGACGTCTTGTCAGAGGTGAAGGAAGGGTTTGGTAATCAGATAATTTTTTGCCGGGACCGAGGATTGAACCCCGGCCGCTAGCATAGAAATCTGACACTTTACCCCTAGACCACCAGGTCACCCACTATTATACAGTAAACACATAATATTAACTGCATATATGTTGGTCTGAAATGTTGTGCAACATTTTAAGCTAAAATGTATTGGTAATGGTCAGACAGATGACTGGTCACTTAAATGTGTTCTACTCTTAAAACAAATAATAAAATAGTGAACATAATGAGGTAAAAATTAAACAACATGATAGTGAAAAATATTTAAAGCATCAGTCACCATCATTGTAAGAGTCGATGAAAAAATAATACTCTCTAATGGATTCGTTGATGTTTCCCCATGACTGGATTATTTTTTTTAAATTCTAAGGTCAGGTCTCATATCAAGACATACTTTATCCTTAAAGGCACTGCCAATTTGATGGTAAATATTTACACATTTCAATATCTGCTACGTGATTTCAAGTCCCTAAGTTTCAAAATTACTAACAGTATCCTCATTTGTTTCAAAGTGCAAATTCAATTGGTTTAAGGTCACTCCCCATTTAATCTAATATTTGCATTTAATGTTAACCCTAGCAATCCAGTTATATTCTTTATCAGAATTTACCAAGGGTCTATTTATATATTTACATATACATAACTCTGAGGGTTTTTCTATTCTTAAACATATTTGATTGATAGTTATTTTATAAAATTTAATTAACAAAATTAATATGTATAATTTTTGTTAAAAGAATACAATAATAAACTAATCCTCACTATTTGAAAATTTGTGAGTCATTATTTGGATCACAATTTTTCTGTGCTGATGAAAGGTAGAAGCTAACTTTTAAATAGATAAAAAAACAAATGTTTAATAATTTGTAATATTCAGTGCTACCATGATTAAATGCAAACCATGTTGTCACGATTGGCACTAAAAATATTTCTGGCATCCTAAGGTGTTAAGGAGAGAGGGGAGAATTTTATTAACCCCTAACTAAAAAAATAATAATAGTTGAAGAACTGTTTACAAACACTACACAAAAATAGTTATATGTGTAAATAAGAGTCTTAGTAGACAGCTATTTGGAGGATAAGTACATTCAGATTAAATTAGGGGGTTAACATTATAGGACATTGATATGGATTCAACCCCCCCCCCTCTTTACCCTCTTCTTAGGATTGCTAGGCTTTTAAATAATATTGATGTAATTTTATTTAACTATTAAACTTAAAATCGAATTTCTTTAAAGTCTATAAAGGCATGCATACCATTCATACCCCTTTTGGCGTAATCCATATTTAGAAATAACTAATTCTCAAATCACGCAGGATTTCTGAGAATCTTCAATGCACCTCAGTGTTCTGCAAAGTGACACTTATAAAATTATAATGTAAGAGATTAAACTTTAATAATCTGAAATAAAGTAACACCATTATTTTAATTAACAATTAATTTATTTTAAAATGCCTTCTAATCAAAATCCATCCACATTGAATATCAGTTTACATTTTATTTTGAGTTAATCATTTTATTCAGCTTAGATATCCCGATTTTTTTCAAATTATTAAATATATGAGATGTTTTTCAGTTTATATCTTTGAGAGACGTAGTATGTATGTTTACTCCCTGTTGGTGTTGGCACTTACGAAACATCGATATTGTCTTCCTTCTCTCCCAATACCCAGTGGAACACTTCAATGTGACCAACTTCTCCACAACAAATAACGTCTCTTTCTGTTTCCGCTGACTCCCCCTTACACTCTATCATTTTTTTCCTCTTTATTCAATCTCGTACAGGATAAAATCAATGAAAAGTACATATAAAAAAACATGTAACGTTAAAAAGAAAATTCTATCAATAAAAGTTAGAGTTGTAAAAAACTTTTTGTCAACTGTCAAGTTACTATTGTAAAAAATAAATGATCATCAGTATAAGTTAAGTTTTATTTGAAACGATAACATTTTAAACAATAACGACCCACATTGGTGGCCAAACGGACTAGACTTCAATCTCGTCTAAGTCAGGTTTTAAAGGGTGTGGGAGGTATGTTGATAAGGGTGCGATCCCCTAAATGGGTTCTCTCCGTTCCTCTAAATAAATAATTGTACATTTCCTCCAAATTTCACCTCATTTTTTCTTAAACTATTAATGTAATTAAATGCGGATAGCCTGGAGGTGTTGTAAAGTGAGTAGTAATTGTTTATACACAAGACTTGATAATTATTTTTAATTTGTTGTTGTAAAATTTACTACTTTCTGAAATTCCAAAGCATAGTTCTAGAAAAAAACACACTTTTGTTTCAGTTTCATTTCATTTTTTATACTAATTAATTTTTTTAACATAATTATTGGATCTGTTACCAAAGAATTATACAATATATATTTTAATTTAATGACTCTACGAGGTCTCTAAGCGTTTGTACTTTCCAGATATAGATATACCCGTAGTTCTCCAATGTAAAAAAAAAAAAAAAAGATTAAAACCACATTGGTATGCACAGTCTCCATCTACAAACGTATTCAGATACTTTATTTTTATTCCTAGTCAGGCTTCTAGAGGATGTTATTTTAATTAAGATACGAGTTGTTAATACAACTAACATGCCTTATAATATGAGAAGAAACTCTCTCTTATTAAAAGAAAATGTTAGATACATCATGTAAAGAATTATTATGTCATGTTTTTATCGTTACTATAGTAATAAGATTTCTCTTTAGATTTAAAGTTGAAATTTATCCTAAATTTTTTCCTAACTGATAAATGTATACACACAAAACAAATTAATACTATATTTAATACTGAGTGGTATTCATAGATTAATTTTAGTTAATCGGACACATGACATGGGAATAGAACTCTGGATCTATGGCTTAGTTCTCCAATGCTTTACCACTGATATATTCAGTAAATGTTCCGTACTCAGGATCAGTCAATACTTTATAGATAATAACTGCTGTTACCGTGGTTTCAGACGTCAGTATCTCAATTTATGTTAAAAATTACAAAACGTGCACCCTAAGTACTCGATCGAATGCTAAGAATGTTAAATTCAAATCACTTAAATTAGATTTTAAATGAAAAGCCTTTTGACCAGCCACCATATTGAATCGGATGGCTAGATTGAAAAACTATGTAAATATATACGTACATCATTCAGCCTCGGTTAAAAGAATGTAGGGTAACCGCCAAACTTTGTTATAATTGGACAACTTATTTGGCAGTCATTTCGCAACAATCAGATATATTTTTGAGCATAAGTCATTTTGAAATACGAGATCGTGTATAACCAGATCAAAGAGCTATGCACCATACTTACTTTTTTTTTTACTACGATCAAATAATGTCTATGACAAATCTCGCTAAAATACATCCCCGCATTGGAAAATCATTGTGTAGCAAAGATATGGACAGACAGATGGACGAAATGCCAACTGCTCTAGTTAAAATAGAACCTCGTTTTGCCTGGTCAATAAAGTGTTTCCAAGATCTTAGATTCCTTTAAAAAAGAAGGGATATTGGTGTTTGTGATAGGGCCGACAATAGTAAAAAAGTAATAAAATGAAAATGGTTTAAATAAAATAAAATACGTTAAATATCGTTTTTAAAGATAACTATTATATACTGTAATTTTAACTTGGTAGATTAATCTCCATGGTGATGGCGCAAGTAAAAGACTAAGAGGGGGTGGCCTTCTGTCCCAGTTAATGTTAAAGTTAGATATAATTTAGTTATAAAGTAATACATTAACTTATGTCAATACTTGCTTGAAAAAAGGCAACAATAGAACAAAGCAATTTAAGATCTGGACTATCAATTATTATCCTAGTGAAAGACTTGGCATATAACATCTCCACTAAGTTAATTTACGTTTACATTTACAATAATTCCCTTCTCAATGGGCCTACAAAAGTTAAATTATAATCAGTTAAAAAGCAAAACAAAATAATTAAATAGGTCAAAATAAAAAAGTAATCTCGTGACAGCCAGATCAACTAACATTAGTTCCTTTAAGTTGACAAATCTATGGAAAATCCATCGGATAATTAACTAACAATAGGATACAAACAGATCCTAATCATGTGACAAAATAATATAAAGTTTACTAGAACATATTTAAAAGTGACCTGAACGAGGATAAATTAAACCGAAAGAAATTGTTGTTTTTTAGAAAAATTTAGCCATCTTGTGGCGCTTCGATAAGTTAATAACTAGCATATTACTAGTGAAAGTCACTAAATATATATTTAAGCAGCCAAACAACGCCATATGAACGTGACCAAACATAACAAACAAGATTGCAAGAGTCCATTGAACAGGTTTAATAAAATAAAAAAGCCGCCTAATGACAAATTAACCGATTAAATTTAAATCAAGTTTCAGACGATATTTCAACAAAGTTCTTAAACTCAATTAAATTACTCATAATTAGCCCCATAATTATGTTCAAAGAAAAGATTTAAGATCAAAGCCAAGATGAAAACAAATATATTATTAAAGAAAAAAATGATAATATTGAAAAAGATTTAGATTATTTCCGGCAGAAAGAGAAATTAAAAAATATACATATTATACCTGCTGCAGATAACGTCACTTACCTACGCTGAAATCGGTAGTATAATGAGTACCCACATATGTTAAACATGTCAATATATAGAACAAGATCGAGTGAGGTCAGAGACCTAACCAAAGATGACAAGGGGAAGATGTAGAGAGAAAGAGAGAGGAAAACCATGACGTATGTGTTGTCTGTCTAGACCTTTGACGCTGATTCAGAAGGTTCCAGAATATACTGGACAGGCCTCCATATTTAAAAAAGGGTTCTTTGGCGTGACGTCACTGCCTAGAAACGTAATGTTGATATCCTCCGCTCTCACTGAGTCTGATAGCGACCAGTATGTGGGTGGGGTAAGGATCTCACGTGTCTCTTTACGGATGAAGAAGTGAGTTTTATAAAAACCATTATTTTCTTCCTTTGTAATATACCACACATGTTACATGGACAGACTGAATTTTAAAATCCATTTTTTGGGGGGTTCAAATAAAACGTAAGAGCTCATCATAATATTGAAATAGATATTTTTTCAAGATTACAATACTTTCTCTTGATATGAAAAAATCAAAAACTAAAAGTATAATGGATAAACTATGGGTGATCGCAGGACATTTGATAGGTTTACAAGTCGATTGGAGCCCATTAATATTGCCAAACCCTGCCCTAGATTCTTCGAATTAAACTCGGATATAAGTTTCTAATATTAATTATTGAATTAGAGCTTATTCAGCTTTTCCAATCACCTGAGTATCTTATTTAAAATATTATGAAGTGACTATACATCCTATATTTTTCTGCAAAGTCAACGTCGAGACAGCTCCCTCGTCTTTCACAACCACATTGCCTGATAGTGCCGATGCCAGCTGTCAGTGGACGTCGTTTGAACGTCGGAAATGTGGTTGGAGGGGTCGGTGCCATGTAAGGGAGGGGGAGGTGCGAGAGATGAGACAAGAGCTGGAAAGGAGAAAATCTATAGGTTTATTTGCAAAATTTAATTTTTATTCCCAAAAGTAGAATCTTGTATCTATCATAGTTCAAAACTCGTATATTATTATGTATAAAAATTGATGAGAGTACTTTAAAAACATAAAAATAATAATAATTTGTTCAAAAATTTAAGTTTATTAAAATACACTGATTTATATGTCTATACCCCAATTAATTATGAGTTGAATACTATTTTTTATTATTAGAATATATTTCATACGCATTTATAAGTCAAATGATATTATTTTCAGCTTTAAATTTTAAAATACATAATCAATAAATGTGAAAAACACTAACAAATTTATTGTTATCAACATTAGGAAAAAAAATGTATTTATATTTTTCAATAAAGTGCTCTTAATAAATACATTCATAAGTAAATAAAGGTACTTACAGCATGATTTTATGAAAACGGTACTTCAAATAACAAACATTTATTTTGCAGTCAATGATTATAGAATTTTACTTTTATTAGTAATATTATTTGATAGATATTGATTTTATCTATAAAAAATGACAGATGATCAAATAACCTTGTTTATATATACATGAAAGTAGTTTAAGTAACGTCTATATCGGACAAATGAGGCCATTTCTATTGATATCAGACAGTGGCTAGCAATTTCTTACCAACGTTAACTGTTTGGGTTATACAACTAATGTTGTGAAAATGTTAAAACTCAATTATATCAGATTTAAAGCTAACCATATCCATTTTGTTATATATATTGTGAAAATGAGAGAAATAAATGAGTGAGATTCGCAGGAGGAGAGTTGACCTGTAATATTATTACCAAATTTACTTTGTCACTATCTTAGAGGTAGATAATGTATTGTGATCGTCAAAACAATTGAACTCAATAATTTGATGAATGTAGACGTTTCATGACCCCCCGAATCCAAAAAAGGGTTTTTTGAATTTCCGTCTGTCTGTCTATTTGTTGGTCTCTACCTCGGACTAGAGCCTAAAATATTTAATCGATCAGATTAGAACTTGGTATCTAGGGTTTTCAAACGTTAGCCAGTGTTTTTTTTTGAAATTTTATTTCTGACTCTAAAATTAAGGGTAAGGGCAAGGGTAAGGTACTGAAGGGCAAGAAGAGGAAAAAATCTATTCACTCAAAATAGGCTCCAGCGATTTTGATTAAATTTCATTTATGAACATCTATAAATATTCCAAATAAAATGTCTACCCTGTGACGCTCATATTGAGCGCAGGAAGCGTGCTCGAATAACAACCATGAGGTCACAAGAGAAATATAGTTTTTATTTCAGTTAGTTAAATTACAATGATAGAGTTGATACAATGGTGCAGTAAAGGCTTAATGAGCCTACGCTTAGTCTGGCAAAATATTGACTGAGCCACTATGACTTACAAAATACTAACCGCCCCCACAGGGGGAACGTTAGAGTGAATGTTTAATGTCTAGATTAAAATTTTCCGCCCAACGGCGCACTTACATCCATAAACACAAGATGGCTGACATATTTAGTTTTAAGTGCACATAGCATTAACTGAAGTTTAAATTAAATATAAAAGATAAAGTTCTCATAAAATTTAGCTTTACATTCCTATAAATATATACATGACTTAGCGGCCGAATATTTTAAACAGAGATCCCAACAATGGCCGT
>CABEEJ010004281.1:0-15351 GCA_901482245.1 Timema douglasi
GATCTAGAAGTTGTACGAATGCACAGACGGGATCTAGAAGTTGTACGAATGCACAGACGGGATCTAGAAGTTGTACGAATGCACAGGCAGGATCTAGAAGTTGTAAGAATGTACAGACGGGATCTAGAAGTTGTACGAATGCACGCTCAGGATCTAGAAGTTGTACGAATGCACAGACAGGATCTAGAAGTTGTACGAATGCACAGACGGGATCTAGAAGTAGTGCAGACTCTCGCAAAGCCTACTTGGTACTGGCTCAACAGAATAACTATCAGTTTTATCAACCAATTAGCGACGTTATCTGCTGATAATGTAAATATGATAAACGCGCGGTATCTGAGTATTCAAAAGACTTGTCTCGATATCACAAGACGTGTCTCCTGACGCAACCGATCGTAAAATATTGTCTTCGTCCGCACAGGTGGACACGCAGGCACCGGTGTCGGGCTCATATGGTCTGGTTCGCCTGCGACGCGGGAGACGTCAGGGGACTGGAAATCAGATCGGGTGTATCGAGCGTTTATTTTAGAAACGATTTTCTCATTGTACCTTCACGCGAATGCGGGTACAAGTATTCTAAATCCTACCTTGAGGTTCTAACTAGTCGACCGGCTATTGGCGCCGTCTGGTAGAAAGCACGTGTATTGGGGAAGTCCCGGAAGAGCGGTAGTTTCCCCTTGATTACCGCGCTCAATTTCTACGAGCGAGCGAGAAAGAGCCTACAAATAGTTGGTCTGACATCTTAGCTCAGTCTTATACAGCGTCTTACTACCCGTTCGGGCTATACGCGTGTGTACTAACTACTCTGACGTGCTAGGGTAAGAAAGGTTTTAATTTAGAGGAAGTGTACACACATTTGTGTGCTGAGAGATACTGTTGAAAACCACCCAGTATTCGAACCCCGATATCACAGACATCGGCAATCTAGTCTACTGCGAGAGTAGCACCTTAGACCATGCGACCACCGAAGTGGGTATTAGCTCGGTCGGTAGCGTGTCTGCTTACTAAGCTAAGGGTCTCGGGTTGGAATCCTAGCAAGACCGAAAAAAAATAGTATCGTTGGTAAAATAACGTTCCCCCCTCTTTCACAGTGATGAATTGTCGGCACGGGGGGCTGGGTGTTGTGTCTGCTCTGGATTTAAGTCGTCGAAAGATTCCCACGCGGGGTTAAGATGTAGGTGGATAAAATGGGGGGCTTACCTGAAGAATAAAAAAAAGAAGACAGTTGATATTTGGTACTCACCTCGATCCTCCCTTGAGCGCTGACCCAATCCTGACAGGGGGTGAGGTGGTTAGCGGGGGCGAAGCCCACCCGATCGTCTGATAGAGAGCGTACTACCCACCAGTGACTGTGGTCTTCCTTGCTGAGAACCTAAAAGGACAAGACAGGTTTTATTAATGTCTCGATCCAACAACAAAAAATGTAGCCTACGTTTCTTTACCCTTAAAAATACACTCCCGATGTAAGAACATTCGACCAATTACTTATCTTTGCGTAGAAAATGGCAAACACGCCAATTATCACTCCCGGTAGCACAAACCGAGTAATTAGATCAAACAAAATTAAATTGGTCAGTATTAACCTGAAGGTGACCTGGCGGTCTAGGGGGTAAGGTGTCAGACTTCTATGCTGAGGGTCCGGGGTTCAATCCTCGGTCCCGGCACAGATTTATCTGATTACCAAACCCTCCCTTCACCTCTGACAAGACATCTTGTGAATGTGAGGGAATGCCAGGCCTCCACCGTGGTTCGGATTCCACGTTAAACTGTAGGTCCTCCATTTCATCTCACAATCATCCTACCATTGCACATTAGCGTAAGTGCGTATAACCCGAACGGGTAGTAAGACGCGGTGCTAATAATAATAATAACACGAAGAAGAGTCGCAGGAAATGATGGACCAGCTGGTGGAGAAGATATGGCATGGAGATCAACAATGGGAACCAGGAGTTGGAAAACAGAGCGGCCCAAGTACCTGGCAGGTCTGCTGCAGGAAGGACACTAGGTCGAGGATCGCCAAGGAGGACTTCAACAAGAAGAGGTCACTGCAGACCAGCAAGTTGAGTTTGGAACTAAAGAAGAAACTGGTGAAATGATACATTAGGAGCAGAAACTGGGACTCTCAGGAAGATGGAGAAGAAATACTTGGAGAGATTTAGAATGTTGTGTTGGAGAAGATTTGAGAAGATCAGGTGGACAGACAGGGGGACCAATGAACAACTCCTCAGAAGAGTGGGTGAGAAGATCAGGGGGACAGACAGGGGGACCAATGAACAAGTCCTAAGAAGAGTGGTGAGAAGATCAGGGGAACAGACAGGGGGACCAATGAACAAGTCCTAAGAAGAGTGGGTGAGAAGATCAGGGGGACAGACAGGGGGACCAATGAACAAGTCCTAAGAAGACTGGGTGAGAAGATCAGGGGGACAGACAGGGGGACCAATGAACAAGTCCTAAGAAGAGTGGGTGAGAAGAGAACCATTTTGGATGTGATCCTTCAGTACAAAGCAAACTGGATCGGACACATCCTCAGGAGGAACTGTCTTCTGTACGACGTCATATAAGGAAAGGTTGAGGGAAAGAGGAGAATAAGAAGGAGGAGGAGGTAGCAGGAGTAAGTACTAGTCCAAATAGTTTATAAATAAGCTTATTTGGAAAAAAAGAAAAAATCTCGGCCAGAGCCATTCTAAATAATTTTTCCTAGAGACAACCAATTTTGAAACATCTATCAAGAACGGATCACTCCACCCCCTACTCTTTAGCTTAGGGGCCAAGTCCCTCAAAGAACCCGTTTCTTGCTAACTGAACCCCTACCCCACGCTTTAATAACCAATAAGGCTCCATCACCACTGCATTGGTTAATACAATGTGTGCCATCCCCCCCCCCCTTATTAAATGACATTCTATTCACAAAGATCCTTTCTACGTCCCTACAACAGTTACAGTAGCTCCATGGCTTCTTTGGTGCTGACTGACAGCTAAAAGCTTTGAAAAGTTACCAGACCAAATTATGTATCCCTACGCCGTACCATATGATCTTTAAAAACATGTGTTTACCATCTGTCCCTTCTGACAGTCAAAATGTAGGGATATACCTAAATGTTGACTGTCAGAAGTCAGCTGTGAGCTGTCAGTCAGCACCAAAGAAGCCACGGGGCTACTGTATATATCTAAATGTTGACTGTCAGAAGTCAGCTGTGAGCTGTCAGTCAGCACCAAAGAAGCCACGGGGCTACTGTACCTTTCGTTTCCCGGACATTTAGTTCATAATGAATGAATGATGTGGAGTTTTGTACTTTTCAGAGGGAAGGAGAATGCCAAAATTAAAATATGCTTACGAGTGTATATGCAGAGGATCACAGACAAAAGTTGTGTGTTCATTCCAGTAAATGCCAAACTAATTTATTATTACCACATGTATCAATATTTAGCTCAAAGAGCAACTTCTGATTAGAAATACCTCAGCTATAACCCAATTTCCCCAGGAAGAACCTTATCTGGCAGCTAGAAAAGTTACTAGATCTACTTTCACGTATTCATACGTCAAGTCACGTGATCTTCAACTGTCACTTTTGATAGATATTATCAATACCTACAAAATAACAATACTAATATTTACATTATTATTACTAGCACCGCGTCTTACTACCCGTTCGGGTTATACGCACTTACGCTAATGTGTGATGGTAGGGTGATTGTGAGATGAAATGGAGGACCTACAGTTTAACGTGGAATCCGAACCACGGTGGAGGCCTGGCATTCCCCACATTCACAAGATGTCTTGTCAGAGGTGAAGGAAGGGTTTGGTAATCAGATAAATCTGTGCCGGGACCGAGGATTGAACCCCGGACCACAACACAGAAGTCTGTCACCTTACCCCTAAACCACCAGGTCACCTCATCTCGTGTTAAAAAATTGGGCTGTACCTAGACAGCACCCTTAGATCAACACAACCCCCGTGACATGTCTCCACTTTGTTCCGAGTGGCCGACATGAGAAACCTCGTCTCACCTCAGCACCACTTAACACAAAACAAACCCGAACACAAAAGGTTTGTCTACACTCCAGAGCATGGAGACGACCCCACTAATTATTTCTGTGAGATACAAGTTCACCACCCTCCAATTAGGGTCGACCACCAAGCCCTGCTCGTTATTTCGGGACATCTTGGTCTTCCGAAGCCTCTTAAGAACAGGTACAACCCGTTCCGAAAACACAAAGAAACAAACTATGGAGATAGAGGCGAGAAGGTTGCGTTCATTCAATCCCCGGATTATAATATTGAAATATTAACACTATACAGTCTAGAGTGGACATTACGTTAGTTACACATTCAACCACAGAGCGCTGTAGTAGATACGTGAGTGTGATAGAACTGTTATTGTAACTCGTGTGATAATGTTTATGGTGTTAACGTCCTCCGGAGAAATCAAGTGGGCACTTTAAAATTTTGAGATATCTCGATTGCGTTCATTTAATTTTAATAGCTGTAAACCTTACGGGAGAGAAAGATTAAAGGTAATTTTTGATTTTTCTGGGGAAAATGCCCATTTCACAATAATTATGAGTGAGGGCAGTTCTTCAGCATTCCTGTACAATCATGGAGGCTATATTCCAAATCAAACATGGCGGCTATATTCCAAATCAAACATGGAGGCTATATTCCAAATCAAACATGGAGGCTATATTCCAAATCAAACATGGAGGCTATATTCCAAGTCAAACATGGAGGCTCTATTCCAAATCAAACACGGAGGCTATATTCCAAATCAAACATGGAGGCTATATTCCAAATCAAACATGAAGGCTATATTCCAAATCAAACACGGAGGATATCTATATTCCAAACTAAACATGTAAGTCCTATTCCAAATCAAACATGGAGGCTTTGTTCCAAATCAAACATGGAGGCTATATTCCAAATCAAACACGGAGGCTATATTCCAAATCAAACATGGAGGCTATATTCCAAATCAAACTTGGAAGCCTTAAGGCCATACGTCCAGAATTATTTTTTTTCGTCATTCAAAAGAGTTTTATTCTATGAAATGTTACACACTAAAGATTTATTTTTAACTATTTTTATTCAAGAGCTATGAGGGTAAGAAGCTTCAATTTTTACGTTTTGCAAATCTAGTTTTAAGCCACACTTTTTGGAATAAAATTTTGAAAATTAAAATTTAGTATCTTTAATACTATAACTATTTGATAAAGCTGGGATTTTACCGTAGATATAAGCATACTCTATATAAATATACTTAAAGTTCCCTTAAAATCAACACATTTCAACAATTGCTTATTAATACTAATTCATCTATAAATATTAAGTATTAGTATTCATGTGATTTATAGATGTGTATACTAAAGATTAAAAAAATATTCAGATTTAAATATGCAAAGTGCCCAAATGGAGATGCAAGTATTTTTTTTTAACAGTGAATACTTTTTTAAATAAATATTTTTGATCATACTAAGGGTGTTTTAATTTTATGAGACTCGCTTAATATGTTGCTGGGGAAGGATATATTATATATTTACTAATATTTTTTTTTGCCAAGGAGCCTTGGTCCCTGTGTTCGATACTTTGAGTAAAGCAGTAGCAGCTCTGGTCTTGAAAACTGAGATTAACGACCCGAGGGTTCGTCGTGCTGACCACATGACACCCTATATCCGCAAATGTTGGCACTATCTTCGCCTACAGCCACTCGCTCACGGACTGTCTCCGTGTAGTTTTTTTGTTTTTGTTCTTCTAAAAAGTACGTTCGTATAAAAACTGGAATGTAGTCTGGATTTCATCTTAATGATGTGTACTGTAACCAGTCAGCCACGTATCATCAGCTGTTGTGATAATCAGCCCCACGTTGGGCGCCATTTTTGTACCTAGTCAGCCGGCTACGGTCATCAGTTTCACCTTCTCGGATTCTTCTTACGGTGTCGTCCACGGCAGTCAGTTGTTTGACCACTTTACAGTACAGTATGTAAGTTCTTTATAATTAACATAATATTTGCGTTGAACAACAATGCAGTTTTTATAAACGTTAAGTTCTACTCGAGAGACATTTTTAAAACCATGAAAGGATACTACAACATGTACACTTCGTTTACCTTGAAAGGCAGTTCAGTCGTTCCTTGACGAATTACACTAGAAGATTCTATTCTACACAATAGTATAATCAGTCAGGGTAAGACGCCATTCTTTCTCTCTTTCTAACATAACAAGTTAAATGTCTCGCAACCAAGTTCATTCAGTGAATCATTCGTTGACCTTTTATGTCATCTATAGTATGATTTTGACAGAAAGAAACTTTTAGAGGGGGGGGGGAAGTTTATTTTTTTGTCAACATTGATATCCTTTACTATGATTATTATTTTATAGGTATCAAAAGAGACAGCTGGAGACCAGATGACTTGACGTATTACTGTATTAAAAGTTTTAGGTTAAGTTTGTAACTGTAACATAAGGATTTTCCTACCAAAATACTTTTCCTTTTGCACCGCATCTCATGCCGGGATCACGATCAACTTAACGTTAACTTAAAGTAACGATCACTTAAAGTTAACTTAACTTAAGAAAACAGATGTGTGATCACGATTCACGTAACTTCACGTTACAACTCGAACCAAACATATTCATTCTCGAGTATGATCTGTGATTTGTACTAGTTGTACAGTGAATGTTTACAGTTTTCAATCGATATAATGAATATATATTAATAAAGTTTTTTTTTATAAACTTAGCTTTCCTATTTTAGTTTAATTGTTTTGTTTCAATGTCTGATCACTAGAACATAAGCTAAAAAGTAGACCTTGATCTTAAAACCAACAAATGAATTACTAAATAGCACTCGCATAATGATTGGCTGGCTAGATCACGTGATACCCAGGTCATCTCTTACGTCAAGTTAACTGCATCGTGGTCGCGAGGAGATCCTTTACGTTAAGTTAATGTTAAGTTGAGCGTGATCCTGACATTACTACCCGTTTGGTTTGCACGCTTATGTGCTAATTATGATAATGGTTTTAAGGAAAATAAGGTTATATCAATAGGAAGTGTACCCGCATTTACGTCAAGAGAGAGTGGATAACCATTTTGAAAAAAAAAACCACCCTCAGTACACCCGACTGAGATTCGAACCTTGATCTCCTCGTCATCGGCAGTCTAGTCTACTGCGAGAGTGGCGCGTTAGACCACGCAGTCACCGAAGCATGTCTTGATTATTATTATTATTATTATTATTGTTAGCACCGCGTCTTACTACCCGTTCGGGTTATACGCACTTACGCTAACGTGTAATGGTAGGGTGATTGTGAGATGAAATGGAGGACCTACAGTTTAACGTGGAATCCGAACCACGGTGGAGGACCTGGCATTCCCCACATTCACAAGATGTCTTGTCAGAGGTGAAGGAAGGGTTTGGCAATCAGATAAATCTGTGCCGGGACCGAGGCATGTCTTGATGATTTATTTAAAATCTAAGACAGTCGTTTCTATTTTTAAAACAAGATATTAGGTATTGGTTTTTTAATAATAATAATAATAATAATTAGCACCGCGTCTTACTACCCGTTCGGGTTATACGCTTTAAGTACTAATTACTCTAATGGATTAGGAATTGGGTAGGTTAAATTGGTGGAAGTGAACCCGCATTTGCGTGGAGGGAGAGTGGAAAACCATTTAGGAAAAACCACCCCCAGTTCACCCGACCGAGATTCAAACCTCGATCTCCCCGTCCTCAGCAGTCGAGCTCAACACGACAAGCGCGTTAGCCAACTACGCCACCGAGGCGGGTTTGGTCCATTAGGAGGAAAGAGGAAGACGGGAAAGGGGAAAGACCGAGGGAGATAATCCAACAACTTACCTGAAATAAATCTCCTTCTTCGAACGTGACGATCAAACTCTCTTTCCGCGCATCTCCCTCCGCCGTCGTCGAAATACCCGCCAAAGAATCTTCAGATCTCGAACTGCGACGAGAAGAAGTCACCGCCGTCTTCGAGCCCGCTGTCCTGTCAACAATCTTGGTCGCACTTTTATTGACAAACACGCTCGGCTCGCTGCTACATTTCTCGAGTCTCACGTTCGACACGGGCGAACGTAAAACCGCAACGTCGGAAGAAGACATCTTCGTCGGACACTTGCGGACGTTATTGACCGACGGAGCGTCGTGGCGACCCGCGCTAACCTCGCCGTTATTGACCCTCGAAGAACTGGGTGACGTCGGGGTTGACCTAGTAGAGGACTGACGAGTTTTTGACGCTTCACTTTCGGTCGGTTCTTGAAACGGAAATTTGGCCCGGTACATTGTGTGCATTGTCGAACCTAAAATTTGTTATGTAAACAAACAAACAAACAAACAAACATATAACGAAAGGACGCGCTTCGTTCAGATCCAATTATTGAGGCTTTGCGAGACAAACGATCGGGTATGACCCACTGACGTCATCTTTCAGGGATTATCCAACACACAGTCATACACCCGTTCGGTTCACTGGCGGAACAAAATCGATTCCCCCCTTCCTATCTCTCTCTCTCTGTCACACAACACTCCCTTCACATTGAGGTTAGAACTTTAACCCCTACCTCGCATTTGGCGTCACCGGCACATCTGTGATCTGACGCTACTAAAAAAAAACTTGAATGCTTCAATGAAAAATAGAGCAGGACACATAGAAAAGATTAAAAAAAAAAAAAGCCTTCCCCGTTTTTGATACTCCCACCAAAATAATAATAATGACACAGTGCACTTCCTTTCTAAACCTCTTTTTTTTTCCCCCATAGTGAAGTGCGCTTACACTGCGATCTAGCGGTTACTTGCAAAACTCAATGAACGAGATAGGTCGATTATATATAGCCAGTCAACTGTCGAGAACTTGGGCGGATTTTGCAAGCTATCTCGATGCAATCATTGATCTCTATGGTGTATTAAAGATACCGCTGTAATTGATTTCAATATAGTTTTAAATTCTACCGCAAGAATACGCTAGCGTTACAATAATTTTTTAAATACATTTTATATTTCTTTATAATTAAAAAATAAAACGTTTTTAAATTGTGTCGCCGTTTCTCAGCTATATTTTATTTAATGTTCCGTATTATTTTGGGAATAGTGTGGATACAAAATACTAATTTGATCGAGCAACTATTCCTGAGATCTCTTTCTAAGTGCTGTCGTTTACATGTCGATCCCGGTGCCCTGGCGAAGATATGTCAAAAATTGAGGGGTGCTTTGCCCCATCTATAGTTAAATTTTCGTCTACTCCTATGGAAAAATCTTGGACAATTTTCAAGACCAGCCCAAACAAACACAGAAATAAACACACGGCTGCTCGGTAGTGCGTATCGAAGCAGTGTGGACGCAGATGCAATGGAAAGACGCCGGACGCGCACTCTGGCCGCCAGTCACACAACAAACTATGGAGACCAGTCCGATTGCAGACGCGCCGGGGGAATCCTACCTTAAAATTGCCAATTCTAGAGCAGACAGAGTGTTTATTAAATATAAACTACATTTAAGCGCGACAATACACTTTCTTGTTCCTAATGCCATTGAGTAGTTTTGAAAAAGTTAATATTATTCACCGTTTAATAAATATGAATATTCTGAGCTCTTAATAAATAAAGTATAAAGTAGCGGGAAAAATAATAAAATAAATATACAGTAGTAGTAGGTATGTGCTTATTTTACTGTATTGTAAATAGACAGTTTTAATACACTAATTACATAAGTTCATGGTTACTTGTTTTTAAAAAGCGCGCTTCAAAACTCGGAACAGAAGTTTCGTGTTATGTAGTTGGCGACAATCACTCACGTGATCTATGTTTACTGTTTACGTAATCCATTATATCCCCACCCCTCCTTATCTGAATTTTATGTTTGTTTTTGAGAGATGTATAGATTGTGTACTATCTTTTCGACCTTGAAATTACGTTTTGCGCCATATTTTCGTGAAATTAATGAGAATGTCTCTGTATTGTGCATGTTTAAAGGGTTCTCGGCTTATTGGTTCACCATTTAAATTTCACAAAACAAGAATTCCTACCATCAACTTGACATCAGTAGGTCATAATAATAATAATAAAAAGTTATCTAGTACAAATCTCATTAATATTCATACTTAATCATCTATGAATATTTATATTGTTGGACGTATACGTTTCACATGCTAAGTCATTGTTAGATGCCTGGATATATATTTGTTAAAATCTATTGTTCATATTATATATTATTACCGATAGTTTTGTTTGTTGATTGTGCGCTTAATGCACTCATAGAGGCTTCTTTTTTTTTCCCCCTCAGGCTCTTCACATTTCTACCAAAAACATGACAAAAGCTAGAAAGTTTGTTTTAGCGAAACGCTTTGTCGGGGAACCGAAGGAAAGTGATCTCAAATTGGTCGAAGAGGAACTTCCTCCCCTCCGAGACAAAGGTACGTCTTGATGTTGCCTCAAGATGGCGGACTAGGGCCGACAGGGGGGGGCACACATTTTTAGAACACATATTTTATAGCATAATTTATATATTTTTATTTAAATGCGTAAATCTGTATAGCTCGCCTTTTATATTTAAAAATTCCTCGGTCCCGGCACAGATTTATCTGATTACCAAACCCTTCCTTCACCTCTGACAAGACATCTTGTGAATGTGGGGAATGCCAGTCCTCCACCGTGGTTCGGATCCCACGTTAAACTGTAGGTCCTCCATTTCATCTCACAATCACCCTACCATTACGGGTAGTAAGACGCGGTGATAATAATAATATATTTAAAATTAGCTACATTTTAACCTAATTACATACTTTATCTAAGTACAACTGTTGTAATGCATGAGACATTGTTTAAAACGGTTGCGAGATCATAAAACACCTTATACCTGCTTCAGTGGCTGCACGGTCTAAGGCGTCGCACTCACAATAGTCTAGACTGCTGATGACTAGCAGATTGGGGTTCAAATTCCAGTCGGGTGTATGGAGGGCGGGTTTTTTCCTAAACGGTTTCCCTTCCTCCACACAAATGCAGGTGAATTTCCTCCGAATTCAACCTTTCTCATCGCTACTCCATTAGATTATTGTATTGCATGGGATCCAAACAAGTAGCGGGTGAGATGCGGGGAAAAAATAACATAACCTTATATTATTATTTAGCTATTAGTACTAATTACGCTAATTGATTAGGAATTAGGAAGGTTGAATTAAAGGAAGTGAACCCGCATTTGTGTGGAGGGGGAGTGGAAAACCATTTAGGAAAAACCACCCCCAGTTCACCCGACCGAGATTCGAACCTCGATCTCCCCGTCCTCAGCAGTCAAGCTCAACACGACTAGCGCGTTAGCCAACTACGACACCGAGGCGGGTAACATAACCTTCCCTGACAGTGTAAACAATTGTTTTATAGCTTTACATATCTGTAACAACTGTTTTTTTCCCTTCAGAGGTTCTTGTCGAGGCAGAGTGGCTGAGTGTGGATCCATACATGAAGTAAGTCAGCACCGAGAGTAAGTTTAAACACACAAAACAAAGTAAACACACCTCCATAGGTGAACGTGAAAGAAGCGTCTTATGTTGGTTTGAGTATGTTGAGAGGATGAGAGTGGATCGAGCAAATATATGAAGGTAGAGTGTGTGGATCTAAAGGAAGGGGTAGGCCGTGTAAGACGTGGCTTAATGTTGCAGACGAATGTGTGAAAAAGAGAAACGTCAATAGTTTTAACAATAAAAGAGCATGTATTACTCTGTGTATGGATGTTGAAGGGAGCATGCAAGGATAGGGAAGTGTGGAGAAAGTTAGTGAGGATGGATTAAGTATGGAGCTGTTTGTTAAGCTAAATGCACAGTTTCTTGCCTACCCCGTAAGGGAGCGGCATGATTAGGTATTTACGCATGTTAATATCGGTTACTGGTAAGTTAATTTGAATTTTACAAGTATTATTATTTCACTGCATCCACAAAACTTGATTTGATAATATAATTAAGTATGCCGAGGTGTGTGGAAGCCGTGAGTGAAGATTTTATAGATCCATAGGTCTCTGGTTCAATCCTCGACACTTACAGGGGGTCTGTGAAGGGGTCAACTAAGCCTCTCGAGGACAAATGAGGAGCTACTTGAATAAAGAGGTAGCTGCTCTGGTCTAGGAAACTGAGATTAGTGACCGAAGAGTTTTGATGTGCTGACCACATGACACCCTCTATTCTCTTGGCCAAACAGACGGCGACCGCTGATTGCGGCACTTGATGCCATGGAGTTTATTCAGTTTATTTTAGTACAAAATTAATTTCAGAAATATAAATCTGTACATAAGAATCTTAAAAAAAAAATTAAGCATTATCTGTTAATTTTTTAAACTTGTTTTAACTTGCCGAGTAATAACTCATCGTTCATCCTATGTTAAATGAGATAAAATGGGCATATCCGTGCCTCGAAATTTCGATACTCAACTGTGTAGTATAAGAAATACAGTGTAATCACCTAACAAACAACTCATAGTGAAAACGACAGTATACATTTACTTATAAACGAGACTTTGTTTTGTTTCAGGCCTTATTCCGCTTGGCTGCCTGTCGGCACAACAATGCTGGGCGGACAAGTGGCTCGGTGAGTCGTAGGGTTGCGTCCACCAGAAACAGAACATATAGGGTTCATTTACTTACGGGATATATTAACAAATGTTTAGACGAGCAAACATAAAATAGGGGCTTTTAATCATTGGAACTGCACCACAAGTCAACCAAAACTTAACCTATATAACATCAAAAAATTTACTGAATTTTTGACCCAAACAAGTTTCAAACTCGAGCGAGTTTAAGGTGATTTATTGGTTGTCATATGAAGCGCGCACAATGCTGATGTTGCCCAAGTTTTTAAAACTATGCTTCACCAAATTTTTCTATATTCGAGCCGAGATAATTATGGGTCGTTTAATAAATTTGATGACACTTTTAAAAATAATAGCTTATCCAATATAATTATTTTAATATTTTAATCATAGGTAAGTTTTCATAGGATGAGCCTTTTAGAAAATACATACGTGTTTAGTACTTAACTTAATGTATGAATGTTATTATGAATGGATTATTAAAAAAAAAAAATGTTAACATTTTTTTACAATTGTTATTTTATATTTACTCCTTGGTATATAATAATCTTTTCCAAAATTTGGATTCTGAGTTTAAGATAGAGATTCGGAATCGTAAAGTAATGGATCTGAGCCAACTCTAATGTGTACATGTATGATTGAACATATATCTAAGAATGCTATTAATAAAATACAAACCTTACGACAGTGTTATAGAGAGCTGTAACCCGGACGTTAAGGTGGGTGACCGGCTGATGGGGTATTTCGGTTGGCGGGACAAGACGGTGGTCGACATGAGACAGTCGAACAACCTGCCCATGCCGGAGAAACCTTATGTCCTGCCTGACTTTGAAGGTTTGCCGGCCTCTCTGGGTGTCGGCGTCTTGGGGATGCCGGGGTGAGACGCTACATCAACACTCACGATCGTCCTGGAACCAAAGATTATTCTCTTTATTTTT
Organism: Timema douglasi; assembly: GCA_901482245.1. Classification (NCBI taxonomy): domain Eukaryota; kingdom Metazoa; phylum Arthropoda; class Insecta; order Phasmatodea; family Timematidae; genus Timema; species Timema douglasi. The sequence continues at coordinate 13,523 of CABEEJ010004281.1, forward strand.
CAAAAATAATCAATAATAAGATCTGATTAATATGTTTGTTTACAAAGGTTTGTAGGGAAAAGGAGGTCAGATTACTAGTTTTTGAGTCAAAATAAATAGCCCTATATATTCTTCCAGTGTATGTGTGTATATCAGTCACAACACCTAGCCCCCCGGCCGTTAATTCGGCGCTGTTAATGGGGAAAACCCACATTTCATCAATGATATATTTTTTGGTCATGCCAGGAATCGAACTCGGGGACCCTTAACTCAGTAGACCCACTGCCAATTGGGCTAAGGTGTCAGACTATTACATTATAAACGTTCAGTTAAATTCAGGGTGTTAGGAATGAGAAAGGTTGAATTTAGGGGAAGAATACCCACATTTGCATGAGGAAGAGACCGAAAGGAGAGAAAACCATTTAGGACAAACCACCATGAGTAATCCGACCGGGATTCTAACCCCGATTTTCCCGTCACAGGCAGACTAGTTTATTGCGAGAATGTGTGACGTCTTCGAACATTCGACCGTCAAAGTGGATTAGAAAGAACTATTGAGATTACTAAATTTAGAAAGTTAAACTAAAACATATCTACTGAACCAATACTTGATTTATTTTAAATTTTGACATAAAAACCGCAAATATACCGACCTACACTTAAGTTCCCTTCTCCTCCCTCATCCGACGCGAGAACTCTTAGCGACCTTTCTATTTGTGTCACATCCTAGGAACACGGCGTATTTTGGTTTCCTGGAAATCTGCCGGCCGCAACCTGGAGAAGTGGTTGTAGTCAGCGGGGCGGCCGGGGCGGTGGGCAGCCTGGTGGGGCAGATAGCCAAGTTAAAAGGTGAGTGTTGATATCAATAATCTCTGCACACTTCGAACGTTAGCCCCCCGAACATCTGATTAAAGTTTGACTCTAAGCCAAACCACCTTTAAAGGGTTTCTAAGCCCTCCAGACTAGTGCCTCGGTGCTCTCGACCATGACAGGACCTGGTGCACATGGCGTCTGGTCTCACACCATCCATAAAGATAAATTGTCGAGTCAACAAGGTAAAAAAGACTTGAATACCACAAAATATACATAGTTTTTAATTCAGCAAGTTACTGCGACTGATTTCAGGGTGTAAAGTAATTGGCTTTGCCGGTACCGATGATAAAGTCCGGTGGCTAAAAGAAGAACTGAATTTCGACGAAGCTTTCAACTACAAGACAGAGAACCCGACTTTGGTATTGAAGCAAGCAGCGCCAGAAGGGGTCGACTGTTATTTCGATAATGTAATTCTAATTTAACTATTTATCTTTAGTGATCTTATCCGTTAACAAAGAAAAAACATGCATGCCCAACTGTTGTCTTGGGGTAAAGTGCTTCGCCTCAGGACCCCAAGCTTTGTGGGTTCAAACCCAGTTGGGGTCGACACATTTCTCTTAAGCGATAAAAATCTGTAGCACAACTTCCTTAGGAGGGAAATTAAAGCAGTCAGTCACATGTTTATTGTGGCTTGTGATAATACCTTTCTCGGCAAAATTGGTACACCTTTTCGCTCTCGCTCATAGAAATTCTCGAATGCTGATAAAATGAGTCAGTTAAAAAAAAAACAATAAATAAATAACAAATTTAAAAAAAAAGATGGATGTATTATTATTATTATTAGCACCGCGTCTTACTACCCATTCAGGCTATACACACTTACGCTAACGTGTAATGGTAGGGTGATTGTGAGATGAAATGGAGGACCTACAGTTTAACGTGGGATCCGAACCACGGTGGAGGTCTGACATTCCACACATTCACAAGATGTCTTGTCAGAGGTGAAGGAAGGGTTTGGTAATCAGATAAATCTTTGC
>CABEEJ010004281.1:35582-51372 GCA_901482245.1 Timema douglasi
AACAGGTACGTTGCCGGGTTTTGAACCTGGAATGGTCAGTCCCGCGCCCTGACTTTTTTTTTTTTTTCAAAGCGTACATTTCTGAGGCGCGCGAAACTTTATTCCAGGTGTGAATTTATAATGTAATAACTCTTAACATTCAAAAGCTTATGTATATGTCAATCCGAGTTTTTTTTCTCTCATAAATTTGTTGTATTCAACAGATAGTACTGACAAGACATCTTGTAAATGTGAGGAATGCCAGGCCTCCACCGTGGTTCGGATTCCACGTTAAACTGTAGGTCCTTCATTTCATCTCACAATCACCCTACCATCACACATTAGCGCAAGTGCGTGTAACCCGAACGGGTAGTAAGACGCGGTGATAATAATAATAATAATAATACATTTATAAATTTAAAATAAGGGTTATAAACGACAATCAAAGGAGTAATGAAGTCAAGGGTAGCCGATTGAGAAACCATAAAGGCAAAACATTTCTCAGTATACGCGGTCAATAGTTGAACCTCGAGAAAGACTAGGCGGACTTTTTGATGTTTAGTTTGTGTGTCCGCTGTTGCGTGTGGCACCGTTATTGAATACTCAAAGAGAAATGACAACCTAATGTATTTTATTCTGAAAACTAAAAAAACGACACCTGGACACGGGAATCGAAACCGAAACCGGAACCTTTGGCTTAGTACACCAATACTCTTACCACTGAGCTATCCAGAAATCGTCCCATGCCCAGGGTCATTCTTCACTCAAATTTTAAGGCAGAGTCTGTTATGGACATGCGGAAATTGTCGGCTACAAATGTGTGATTTTATTAAAATCACGATAACACAACCACCTTCGAATCGGTAGTTGGATTATTGCTGCCACTTGTACAATTAACATAATTTTAAGGGATTGCATATTTAAGAATCAAGTAGCCAAAGTAATGGCTAAACTGTATAAATAATAGCTGTGGCTATTTGATTCTCCAATGCATTTTGTTTTTCATCTTGATGACCTTTAAGTATTGTATAGCAATAAAATTCAAATCTACGAGTTATTCCAATAGCTGAGATTCAAAACCTCTTGTTATATTGGTATACCTCCCTAATACAACCTCTTATATCAAGCTCAAAGAGGCCTATAAGTTATTTTTTCTAATATATCAAATCACCAACTTGTATTAATTTTATAAAAATAATTTACATTGCCATCGTTAAGTTCAAAACACATGAAGATACAAAATATATATATTTTTAGAACAACTTTTAATAGCCTTGCACAAGTACTTCGCCGCCAACGTTTGTTCGGTAAATAAGCGTCTATCAAAGTTAATTGTAAAATGGCGCCTCGGAATCGATCAATGTTCGTTCTTAGCCCCCTCGGAACGTTCTTCACTCACTATCCCGAGGCACTAGTCTGTGTTCGTGGGAGGAGCGACAACTTAACCTAAGATAGAAGATACTCTCACACGTGCACAATACTCGTGCCTTAGCGAAAGTCTGAACGCAAAATGGACCTACATAGCACAATAGCACAATATCAGAGCATTTATGTGCCGAATCAAAGCTCTCAGGTTAAATACTTAACTACAGGTGTCTCGTTTTGCAATCAAATTGATAGACACGTGTTTAAACAACAAAATGGCCGGCAGATACAGCATTGCTTGTTCCGGCGAATGTATATATATCATAAAGCTTTTCTACGCGGAGTACAGTGTAGTGAAAGAGATACCAACATAAAACCACCAAACTATTTAATTTCCCCAAAGTTCATATGCCCACTCTCCTTGGCGTGTTGTTGCGCCTGTATCTGTCCGGTGAGAAACACCGAGCAGACCGTGCACCGCAAGGTGAACTTGTCGACGTCGGTGAATTGGCGACTCGACTTGGCCTCCTTTGCTATGTCGTAGGCTTCGTTCAAGACACGTTGGTCGGACGTGAGGAAAATGGTCTGTATGCTGCCCCCCTGGGGAATAATAGCAAGTCAATTCATTCCCGTTAGCTCTAGGAACTATCAATAGGTGCTCAAAAAAGTCGCGACTATCCGGCCCTTAAGTGGCAGCGTTCCGAGACGAATAACAGTAAAGCTGGATAATACCGAATCTGAACGTCAATAATTTTCCGTATGGGTCTACCTCATGTAGGTACGCCTCGCACACACCTCTCTGGGCACAACTTCTGTTGCCAGCCAAATAAAAACAGTGTTATCCCCACCGACCAATAGCATTGTATTATACGACAACTGCATGCACAGCAGTATTGCTTTGCAGGCTCCAATGGACAGGACAGGACTTTGTAAGGCGTCTGTTATCAATTTATTATTATTATTAATTACAAATGGATATGTACCTGTTTATTTTAAAACGTACTTGTTTACACCGAGAATTGGGCCAGATAATTGCGACTCTATAGTGTACAGTATCCCCATGGCTTCTTTGGTGCTGACTGACAGCTTTAAAAAGTTACCAGACCAAATTACGTATCCCTACACCGAACCAGATGATCTGCAAAAACATATGTATAGCATCTGTCATGTTTGACAGCCAACATTTAGGTATATACCTTAATGTTTACTGTCAGAAGTCAACTGTGAGCTGTCAGTCAGCACCAAAGAAGTCACGGGGCGCTACTGTAGTTATAAATATTTTTTTCATTTGGATTATAGTGTTTTGTATGAGATGTTCCGTCTCATTTAACACACCAGATATAGTTTAAGATGTTTTCTCACTTTGGAATATAAATTATTATTATTATTACTAATATTTGTATATTTAATATGCACACCCAGTAAAACAAATAAAGTAATAAGATTTGAACTCTCTTAACCTAAGAGAGCAAACCTAGCGGTAGACAAACAATGAGTATAAAATTTAGGCCCAACATTAGAGGTTGTTACGAAATTACTTCCAAGACCTCATATGCCTCCTTGACAACTTGGCCAGTCGGAAGTTTGTGTTTAAAAGGTGCAGACCTATTATTTTGTTAGGTTATACCAGGCTTATTACTAAATCACAGTAATGTGTTTAAATGCCATGGTCTCATTTGAAGACAATCGAATATTTGCCTGGGGTTGGGATGAAAATTGTTGTCAAAATCTTAGCATACCAATGAAGTCTTTATGAATGAACCTACAGTTGCCCCGTGGCTTCTTTGGTGCTGAATGACAGCTCACAGCTGACTTATGACAGTCAACATTTAGGTATATACCTAAATTTAGACCATCAGAAGTGACAGCTGCTAAACACATGTTTTTGCAGATCATATGGTTCGGCGTAGGGATACATAATTTGGTCTGGAAACTTCTCAAAGGCGTCAGCTGTCAGTCAGCTCCAAAGAAGCCATGGGGCTACTGTAGGCTTCTCGAATCATGTATAAGCTGTCAGTCCCTGTCACTAAAAGCCCAGGTATTTACAATTTAAATCTGTGATAATAAAGTAAACTAAACTGGACTTTGAAGGTAATTTTGTATCTTTATAACTAAACTGGACTCTGAAGGTAATTGTGTATCTTTATGACTAAACTGGACTCTGAAGGTAATTTTGTATCTTTATACTAAACTGGACTGAAGGTAATTGTGTATCTTTATGACTAAACTGGACTCTGAAGGTAATTGTGTATCTTTATGACTAAACTGGACTCTGAAGGTAATTGTGTATCTTTATGACTAAACTGGACTCTGAAGGTAATTGTGTATCTTTATACTAAACTGGACTCTGAAGGTAATTATGTATCTTTATGACTAAACTGGACTCTGAAGGTAATTGTGTATCTTTATACTAAACTGGACTCTGAAGGTAATTGTGTATCTTTATGACTAAACTGGACTTTGAAGGTAATTTTGTATCTTTATGACTAAACTGGACTCTGAAGGTAATTGTGTATCTTTAGACTAAACTGGGCTCTGAAGGTAATTTTGTATCTTTATGACTAAACTGGACTCTGAAGGTAATTGTGTATCTTTAGACTAAACTGGACTCTGAAGGTAATTGTGTATCTTTAGACTAAACTGGAACTCTGAAGGTAATCGATATATTTACAAAATTTTGGTTCAATTGACCGTGAAAAAATTTTCCTTACCTCCAACGGTTCCAAATAAAGGGGGTCGTAATGAATCCCGTCAAACATCAGAAACACCCGCTGGGCAAAATTTTGGTCCTCCCCGAATCTATTGATGATGGCGTTGAGCGTATCCACCACCGCTATCTCCAAGCCGTAAAAACTCGACAATACGGCCAACTCGATGGCCCCGCCCCACGAGTCCGGTTTTAAAATCCACTGACAGTATTCCGCGTTGGGCTTGCCGAGGATCGCCGAGGAGTAATTGTCTATTTCGGTGGCCACCACCTCGGCGATGATTTGTCTCATGAACGGGGCACAGGTCAGATCTACTTTCCCTGGAAAAGATACAGACACGAGAGTAAACAGTGCTGCGGACAAATATAACTAAGCTACAGTCCAATTAAAAAAAAAGGGGCCCTCTTGAAAATACAAATTTACATTTATTGCCACCAGCGTTGATAACATTTTACTATATTAATGTTTTTTTTAACACTGCGTCTTACTACTCGTACTTAATACACTAATGGCTTAGGGATTAGGAAGGCTTAATTTAGAGTAAATGCACCCAAATTTGTGTGGAGGGANNNGGAGGGAAAGAGAAAATCATTTTGAAAAGGCCACCTTCAATGCACTCGACGGGGATCGACCCTGATATCCTCGTCTTTGTCAGTCTAGTCCAACACGAGAGAAACGCGTTTGACGTTGGGCCAATGAGGCGGGTGGTTTTATTGTTATTTTATAGGTATTGATAATCTCTAATAATTGAAGGGAAGTGTTTGTGTGTGCGATGCCCAGCCAAATCTACGGCACGCAGAGACCTGAAAATTTTTAACATAGGTAGACGGAAGAGGGTCCGAATGCCCCTTGAAGTCGGATTTTTAAGTTTTAAATTAGTATATTTTTAACAAATTTTTGAAGAAAATATTTTTTAATCTGGTTTAGAATTAAGTTTCAGAGATAACGTTTACATTTGAAATCGGGCACCATGAGGGGAAGAGGGGGGTGGGTGGAGTTTTTATAGTTCTTACACCACAGTGGGTCACGGGCAGCGCCGTGTGGGATTGCTAGTCCCTAATAAAAACGACAGCTTCAGATCAAACAACTTGAAATATGAATAAAGTTATGGTACGTTAAATTAAGTTATATAAAAACTTCTTAACTTTTATATTATTATTATCACCGCATCTTACTACTCGTTCGGGTTATACGCACTTACACTTATGTGTAATGGTAGGGTGATTGCGAGATGAAATGGAGGACCTACAGTTTAACGTGAAATCCGAACCACGGCGGAGGCCTGGCATTCCCCACATTCACAAGATGTCTTGTACATTCACAAGATGTCTTGTCAGAGGTAAAGGAAGGGTTTGGTAATCAGATAAATCTGTGCTGGGACCGAGGATTGAACCCCGGACCCTCAACACCTTACCCCTAGAACGCCAGGTCACCTTATCTTAACTTTTATAAATTGTCAGATAAAAGTTCTTTCTATGAAAATTGGACAGTATGTATATTTTACCGCATAAAGCACAACAGATACAAACAAAACAACACACAAGGAAACGTTGTCAAACCTACAATTTAAAGCGGCCATTACATACAAATCTGTACAACTATTCCGGTGGTATTCCACGAGAAGCCGAGCAAAACAAGCAAATTAACGTAGTAAAAAGATAGAGCTTGGTCAAATCTTATAGATATATTACAACCCCAAAAATAAAACAGAATTAAACAATATTTGGAGGGGTGGCATCACTGATTCAAGCTCAAACAGCCGGTGCAGTTGTATCCCTGGGCATCATTACAAATATACTGAAATAGTTAATATTCAGCTTTATTTTGGTGGTAGTCCTACGACAAATTACGGAAATAGTTGGGGTGGTACGCCATTCAAAATGCTTAGGAGCTATTAGTCTAAAAATTCGGTGACCTGGCTGTCTAGGGGTAAGGTGTCAGACTTTTGTGCTGGCGGCCGGGGTTCAATCCTCGGTCCCGGCACAGATCTATCTGATTACCAAACCCTTCCTTCACCTCTGACAAGACATCTTGTGAATGTGGGGGAATGCCAGGCCTCCACCGTGGTTCGGATTCCACGTCAAACTGTAGGTCCTCCATTTCATCTCACAATCACCCTACCATTACACATTAGCGTAAGTGCGTATAACCCGAACGGGTAGTAAGACGCGGTGCTAATAATAATAATAATATTAGTATAAAGTATTAGCCTGCATCGTTACAAAGAAAAATAGTCGTTTGTGGGACGGACGGAGCGCATCACCGCCAATAATTTGTTTTAAACTATAGTTTGATAGCATTTATCATATCCACTTACCTCCTAGGACAAATCCAAGACTTGTAAATAAACACGAATTATCAGCCGGAACAACTTTTTTCATTAATATTCCCGGCGATGCGAACTGATCAGTTATTATGTGGTGTCTCGCTTCTTCCTGTAAACTTGTTGAAAATGATACACTCTCTATGGTTGGTTCCTTTTCTTCGACGATAAGTGTATCCCCTGAAGTGATTTTACAAGTTTCTAAAGAGGCTTCGTCCGGTGACAAATTCAACGGTTTGGGTGGGAATCCTGACAGAACGTGTAAACAGTCTTCTTTAATATTAGTCTGTGACGACAATGTCGTTTTCAAATCAGCGATTGTGCTTTTAGAATTCAAACCTTTAATGACCATTTGTCCTGATTTCGTTTTAACTTTCAAGACAAATCCAGCCATTTTGAAATAAAAAACAAAACTTTTTTTATTTTACACAACTTAATAAGTATTTATCTCAATTTTGAGATTGTACAGTTACTTTAATTGATGAAAGGATTACTGAAAATTAGTGTGTCCACTTGATAGCAAGAACGTAACAAATTAAATAATCTGAACCTATCAGGATAATAAATAGCTTACTTTTTTTTTATAGCTTAACAGACGCCATTTTTGTAAACCTTCGTAGCTATGTAAAGTACCAACATTAACACATATAATTCCTAAATTTAATAAGAATGGCATTACCAACATTATTTTAAACTATTATTAGTGCACCAAGTGGTATTATATAATAGATAGATATTTTATATTTCAGTTTACGATTTTATAAAAATATATTAGATTTGTGAATATGGAAGCATTCAATTACAGTAGCAATGGTTTTGTTCTTTATACATTTTAAAATTAGTCTACAATAAGACAAGTAAAACATTACACATTTATTTAGGGGATAGTGAACAATTATATGTAATCGTGCACCGCAACTATAATACACATTCAATTGAGTCAATACTATAAAGACTAGATACAATCATTGTGTACTCAAAGCAGAGACGTGTCGAAAGGGTGGTGGAGAGCAGCAGGGTCAGCCACCATGTGCGCCGAGCTAAAAAAAAAAAAAACACGACGCAATCGAGACGTAAAAATGGGAAATTATAAAAAGAGGGACACAATTTAAACTTAATAGGAATTTTAGAATAAAATTGTAACCAGATAAAGCCCCATCTAAAGGAGAATTCTAACCGTCTGAACGCCAAATATTCGGATAGATTTGACTTGGGAGAAAGAGACAGTACATTTTACTATGATAATGAAATATTTAGGAGGCATGACGCGGCTAATATAGACGACGGGTGCTGTGATGTTCCTTCATCCCTCGTATAATACATACATACTTTAACGTTTGTAGTGTAAAAAAAACAGAATGTATTATATAAATTATATTATTCTGTGTCTAGTATCAGTGTCTTCAGAATATTGTTTACATAACGTTAAGATGAATCAAATTTGTGCTTTTTTTTGGTTGGGCACCCCATGAACAATCTAACAACAAAAAATTGGTTGTTGGAACAAAATGTAGTAATTTAGACTACAATAAGAAAAAATGTATAAAATAAACGATTTTTGGAACTTTTGTGGATTTATTATTGTTTCCTTTTTTATCACATCCCAATCCTACCTATGGAAATCCGAATATTTATAATTCTAATTTGACAAAGTAAAATAGTATTGTTGAGAGAAAAAAAAATCAATAAAATTAACATTTAGACATAAAATAAAATGTTAATTAATTCTTTGAATAAGATAGTCTTTCTGAAAGTTCTTACATGAATTCTGATTTTTGATAAAAATAAATAAAAAATAATCATATGACTTTAAAGTTGAAGAGTTGGCTTGACCTCACCCATGAATTAGTCCATGCTGAAACAACACCAGCTTCAGAAATTTGTTTCACTTTATTAATGTTAACTCGTCCAAAATTCTTTAAAAAAAACCCCGTCTAGCTCTTGCACATCTACTTAGCTTTCCATTTGCTACTCGCACTTTACTTTTCAACAATTAATTTACTTTAAAAATAAATTAAATTAAGAGCTCCACAGATTTCGCTCCATGTTAGACCAACAATGAGGAAGAAGACCCAGTTTCCTCTAAAAAGTCTTCCAAAATCAAATTTAAAAATGTTCTATTCTTTACTTCCAAGTCCAAAGAGAAAACTAATATATTAAAACAAAATATAAAATGTTGGCTATGGACTAAGAATAACAATCAAATACAATGCAGGTTTAATATAAATATTGAACTGTATGCCAATGAATGTGAACAATGTTTTCTTAAAGAATTAAATGTTTATTTCTATCTGCCAGAATTGAAAAGCGCGCTAGTTTGGAGTTATTTACATCTTTCCTTGTTTCCTCTTTTACAATCACGAGACCCGTCACTCACTTGTTTGACAGATCTGCGCATGCGTTGAAATGAATCATGGTCGACATTCAAAATAAATAAAACAAGAGTCAAACAAACTTCTTAGAAGGATAATTAATATGTTTACATGTTTAATAAAAGGTAAGTGTTCTTCCTTAAGTCAAAACTCCTTATTTAAATTATTTAAAACAATGTTATACGTTGTTCCTTCAGTCCTTTTATTTTATTAAATGGATGTAAATAGTAATATTTGTCAGGCCGGCAATACAGCGGCCGAACTTTGAAGTGCTTAATTTCAAACGAAAATAATTTGGAAACTATTCATAAAAGTTAGAAAAATATAGAGAAATACATGGTAGGGTGGCAAATAACGTTACAATACACACATACATACATACATACATACATACATACATACATACATACATACATACATACATACATAATCACGCTGTTTCCTTATGGGGTCGGCAAGAAACTGGGCCTATAGCTCAATAAACAACAACTCCGTACTTAATCCATCCTCACTAACTTTTTCCACACTTCCCTATCCTTGCATACTCCCTTCGCTTCAACAATATCCATACACAGATCCATTCATCCTCTATGATTCTTAAAACTCTAAATGTTTCTCTTTTTCACACATTCGTCTACAACATTTAGACACGTCTTACATGGCCTACCCCTTACTTTTGATCCACACACTTTACCTTATAGCTATATTGAATTTGTAGCTCAATCCACACGCACACTCTCTTTCTCAGTCCCCCCACTACACCCTATCCCTACCTTGTGATAGTTATATCCAGTCCACCTCATTACACCCTATCCCTATCTTGAGCTAGTTGTATCCAGTCCACCTCATTACACCCTATCCCTATCCGTAGCTCGTTATATCCAGTCCCCTCATTACACCCCATCCCTATCTTGAGATAGTTATATCCAGTCCACCTCATTACACCCTATTCCTATCTTGAGCTAGTTATATCCAGTCCACCTCATTACACCCTATCCCTATTTCGAGCTTGTGGTACCCAGTCCCCTCATTACACCCTATCCTTATTATGAGCTAGTTATATCCAGTCCACCTCATTACACCCTATCTCTATCTTGAGCTAGTTCTATCTAGTCCATTTCATTACACCCTATACCTATCTTGGGCTAGTTCTACCCAGTCCACCTCATTACACCCTATCCCTATCTTGAGCTAGTTATATCCAGTCCACCTCATTACACCCTATACCTATCTTGAGCACCTATCTTGAGCTAGTTCTACCCAGTCCACCTCATTACACCCTATCCCTATCTTGAGCTAGTTATATCCAGTCCACCTCATTACACCCTTTCTCTACCTTGAGCTAGTTCTATCTAGTCCACCTCATTACACCCTATCCCTATCTTGAGCTAGTTATATCCAGTCCACCTCATTACACCCTTTCTCTATCTTGAGATAGTTCTATCTAGTCCACCTCATTACACCCTATTCCTATCTTGAGCTAGTTATATCCAGTCCACCTCATTACACCCTATATCTATCTTGAGGTAGTTCTACCCAGTCCACCTCATTACATCCTATCCCTATCCTGAGCTAGTTCTATCCAGTCCACCTCATTACACCCTATCCCTATTTCGAGCTTGTGCTACCCAGTCCCCTCATTACACCCTATCCCTATCTCGAGCTAGTTATATCCAGTCCACCTCATTACATATTCTACGAGACTAAATTACTCTAACCACGTCTTGTGAGTACAGCGTTTGTAACTCATCATCATATAAATTCCTCACTCTCCACTAGCCTAATCCCTTTTCGGACCTATATCTTCCTAAGCACCTCGTTTTCGAACACCATAAACTTGTTTTCGTCATATAAGGTAAGAGAAAATGTTTCACACCTATATAAAACAACAGGTAAAATTATTGTTTTGTATATTCTGAGTTTTACATTCCTAGACAGGAGGTGAGATGCCAATAACTTACTGACCGAGTAATAGAAGGTATTTCCCGACTGTATTCTTTTCCTAGGTTCCAATATAATATCCAAGTTAGATTTAGATTTTGTCCATTAGCCTTTGGTTTAGAATGAAGCGAAGTCATCCTTTATAATTTTGTTAGTCAAAGATTTCAAAAGTTTGAAACACTCGATTACCTACTACATATCAGGTACAGTAGGCCCATGGCTTCTTTGGTGCTGACTGACAGCTCAGAGCTGACAACTGACGGCTTTGAAAAGTTACCAGACCAAATTATGTATCCCTACGTCGAACCATATGAACTGCAAAAACATGTGTTTAGCAGCTGTCACATCTGACAGTTAAAATTTAGGTATAAACCTAAATGTTGACTGTCTAAAGTCAGCTGTGAGCTGTCAGTCAGAACCAAAGAAGCCACGGGACTACTGTATCTATCCAAGCGTGTACATAGCGGTTATCTAGCCCAACTTAAACAATATCTACAAATGGAATAAAAAAAGGTCCAGCTATTGAATGTTTTGAATGCTAATATATTTTTTATATAAACTACCGGTACATGTATATATAATTTTGTATTATATTTAACAATTTTTGTGGCTTAGAAATTAAAAAAATGAAAAGTATTTTGTTACTCTTTAAGAATATGGCCACTCTTTTTTGAAACAAAGTATTGTTTATACACGCCAAGTGTCACACAATTAAAGTTATACCGTGACAATTCAAGGTTAATGTCTGTTGTTTCCAATTATAAAAGTGAATTTAATTACCAGGCGTAGTTTAATGTCACGTTTTTATTGATATGGACGTTTCAGCTATAAGTATCGGTACCAACCATGTAATTCTTAGATTACAAAGTGGCTCGATTAAAGAAATGAAGAACGGAACCCGATAAATAAATTTACAACAAGACAGTAAGAGAGAGAGTGAGAGAGAGAGTGATAGAAGTGAGAAGGGTATAGGAGGGGAAAAGGTCAGGTGGTTTTCAAACGACAATACTCCATTCTTCGATAAAATTCTGATGTGTTTTTTTCTAGACGTACATTATGTTGTTTAAATCGTTATTTGTATTTCTAGCAGTCATATTATTATGCGGTAAGTAATATAATCTATTATGTATTTGTAATCGAACATGTTTAAAAAAAAAAAATTTATACTTCTCAGTAGGTTCAAGTATTTATTGAGTTAAAAGGGACATACAAAAGGGGGAGTCGGGAGGTGGTTTAAGGGATAAAATCACCTGTAAATTATAATTAAAATCTATTTTCTTTTGTATTCCTCCTTATTTACTAATGTTTATACGGCGTCTTACTACCCATTCAACCCTTCCAGATTTTAATTACTATTACTGACACCGGCAATACGATGCTATTGCCTTTGCTCGCGCGTCCATTGTTTGTCTGAATCTCGTTGGGTTGAAATTATTTTCAGTGGTTCGTAGTCAAGGGCACCCATGTGGGTTTCCCAACTAGGCGGGGAGGGGTGGGTTGAAGTCCCATTTGACAGGGGTGTGGCACCTTCCTCCCCTCCCCTCCTCCTTGGGAGAGAACATTTAAGGAATTTAACCCTGTGAGAAGGAATTTGATAACATCTTGACATAATTTTGAGCTAATTTAATGAGCTAATTTTAGCAGCAAAAATAAAATGTAGCGATAGTTGAATCCATTGAAAAGAAACTTTATAATTTTTACAAGTTTATTGAACAGGAAAAAGAAATGAAAAACAAGTTGTTGAAGAAGGAATGGGAGGAAATCAATATTTTTTAAATTTTTATCTTAGCTATCTCGAATATTTATGATTCAAAGTTGTTAATAGCAAATTGCAGCCAAACCTAAAATACTCAATTTGGAGATTTTCATAAGGAATATTAAAACAAGTAAATATTGCGGATTGATAAGGGGGCTTCACCTATGTGTTCATTCAGTCAGAAATATTAAAAGATATAATATATTGCTTACTTTGCTTAGCTTCATAATGGTGTGGATTATAAGATGGGGCCATATCCATGGTAAATGGACTGTACAATGTACATTTATCGAACCAATTTTCACGAGATTAATAGAGTCATTCACACACTTATTGTTTGGATACAATGATTGTAAAAAAGTTAATTATTATTTTGGAATCAAATTGTTAGGCTGATCATCTTTCTGAGTAAATACATACAATACCAATTATGTAAAAAACAGTACTCTATAAAACCTGGCACGTATTTTGGATAAAATTCAGGTGAGAGAGGGTGACCAGATCACTCAAGCACACCTCCAACAATGCGGTAATGAAAACATCACCTGAGGTACTTGATACCAAGTCAACAATGGTTTCCAAGCCAATACATGAAATTAACCTAACTGCCAGCTTGCGTTTGCCCCGGGTCATATGAGTCGTGACGTCACAAGCCACATGATACCTTGAATGACTGTGTAACTCAGACGATCGCTTACTTCGTTCGAAGCATTATGCATAGCAATATTTCAAATAAAGTAATTTTATATTTAATAATATAAATTAATTTTAAATATAATTTCATAAAAAGGCGCTTTATAATTCATTCTAACCAATCGGTAAAAAAATGTTGGTAGGAAAGGGTGTGCAGA
Source organism: Timema douglasi (assembly GCA_901482245.1). Taxonomy (NCBI): domain Eukaryota; kingdom Metazoa; phylum Arthropoda; class Insecta; order Phasmatodea; family Timematidae; genus Timema; species Timema douglasi. The sequence continues at coordinate 48,878 of CABEEJ010004281.1, forward strand.
CCTTTCCCAATTAAATATTTTTCCTTGGCTACTTACCTGAATTTAAAACATGAAATTTACTAACGTATAAAAGACAACTTTATAGTTTTTATGGAACCAAATGCACACATTCAGTCCTTGGTCTGATGATGATGATGTTTCAGGAGAATTAGTTCAAGAAATATCCACCGCGCCTTCAGCTAAACGTGGCGTCGCGCGTAACCATCTTGGACCCGGAAGAAGAGCTATGATGAGCCGTCACGATAGAACGGTAACAGCTATTTTGTTATCTTAATTTTTTGGGGGGGGCTGCTAAATAAATTAAAACAAATAATTCCAAGGGTAAAGATAAAAAGATAGTTTCATGAATACGTGGTTTTCGGACGCCGTGTGAAATAATAAGGGAAAAAGATGCTTTGTTTTCTTGAATTATTCGACCTTTCACTAACGTTTGTGTAATTGCTTCAAAGTGAACGGTAGCCATTTGCGAGTCATAGGTTTACCTCTAGTATGAATATTTGGTATGACAACATCTACAGTAGACATAAGATGGCCTTGGTATGGCTCATGTAAATAATACAAACTAGTCCTCAAAGGCTTCGATACAATTCCAGCATGGGATGGGAACTCTTATATAGGACTAGCTGATCCCGTCAACTAGTTTGGAGCACTATAGCTAGGGGCAGCTTGCTATGACGTTAAAGATGAATGCGCATGCGTGGACGTTAAATCCATATAAAAGGAAGTGTGAGATGTAAGTGATTGTCCCGACTGCGCCATCTATCTAGACACAACGGTACATGGACCAGGCAGTTTTGAAGGCTGTCATCCGTTGGAAGAAGAGGGAACTTCTTGGTGGAAGGATATCCCCCCCCCCCNAGCAAATACTTTTATCACCAACCCCAGCCAGAAACTACCTTTTGACTAGAGTGGTTTTATTTAGGGGAATGTTCATATTTTGTAAAATAATACACTTTAATTAGTATTTTAGTTTAATACTAAGAGCTAAGGGGGAAATTTCAAATTTATATAAAATATAACTTTGCTTGTGTTTGGTTTGTTATAGTAATTGACATTAATATATTGAAAATAATAGATATTTATAAAGGTAGGATCTTTCAGAGGTTAATATAAAATTCACGATTAATGTTTTGTTAGCAATTTGTCATTTATTTTAAAGAAAAAGTTTAGCTAGATTTTTACATTTTATGACGATTTTTTAAAATAATGTAATGGATTTAGTCACGTTTGATTAAATTTGTTAAAAGAATTGATTAACTAACATTCCGCAATAGAAAATGCATTGTGTTCCAAGCGTAACGTCCCACTTCGAATCTTTTAGTTCACCGCACTAACACCGCGAGTGCTAGCGATGTGATTCTACTTGCCAACATTAGAGTAGCGTTTCCATGCTTGTTCCTTTTACTATGAATGTCACAGGTAATGTATACTATGGAATTGTCTGTCATTGGTTGAGGCGTTGTTGCTATACTTGATAAGATACTTTCATGTTCAAAGATTTGTGATTTGATATATTGTGTAACAATTAAATACATAACTCTAGAATTGTAAGCTAAGATCATATCTAGAAACATACAAGTCACGAAATATTTGTTACATTGTGTAGTATATTAACTACAGACATAAATTTCCATCTTCAACTAATTTTTTACATAGTGAAAAGTACGCTTATGTGGAATATAGTTTCTTAGTGATTTATTAAGCAAAGCAAATCAATTTCCATCTTACTTTAGATCTTAATTATGAACTATGATGTATATAAACAAAATATCGAACATCTGGGTAAACATTCCAACATAATTAATTTCTTATTATTGGTTCACCCCTTTGTTTCTTTACTTTCAATTATATATATTACTTAGCTTTTTAATTATTTCATAGCTTTTGTGTGGGAAAAAAAAGTAGACAATTATAAAATCCAAGCAATTTGCAAACATATTTTTCTCACTAATACTAGTTCAAATTAAACATAATAACAAGTAAATATTTAAAATAGATGAATAATGAGTTATATAAAACTTTATTTAGAACAGTTTTAATATTCTTATTATAATTATTATTTGTTTGATTTTATATTAAATTATTTTAAATTTTTATTTTCAGAAGAGTCGTTTCGGATGAACGAGCTACGACTGGTTCAACAAATAATCCTATTCATTAACAACAATTCTATACGCACATATAATGACATATGGTATTGATAATATTATATTTAATACATAAAAAACGTTAACAAACAATCGCAACTATAAATGAAAACGCATAGTATTAAATTCAACCTCCCTAAGTGATAGTTAAAAGTTTATTTCGGAAAGAAAACACAATTTTGATATCAACCCCAACAAGAATAAATGCTTATTTCATCAAATCTAAGTTACTGCGAACGTGCTATGAATATAAATTTGATTAGTTTGTTTATTTATACATACATATATTACCCCTAATCACGCGTTCTCTTACGGGGTAGGCAAGAAACTGTGCGTATAGCTAAAAAA
>CABEEJ010004282.1:0-38077 GCA_901482245.1 Timema douglasi
TTCACCTCTGACAAGACATCTTGTGAATGTGAGGAATGCCGGGCCTCCACCGTGGTTCGGATCCCACGTTAAACTGTAGGTCCTCCGTTTCATCTCACAATCACCCTAGCATTACACATTAGCGTAAGTGCGTATAACCCGAGCGGGTAGTAAGACGCGGTGCTAATAATAATAATAATAATAATAATGCATTATTTAATTTGACAACAACGAAATTTAATTCAGTTTGTTAGTTTTTTATGCGATGGTAAAACTCACTGGTATCACTGCCACGGTTTTATAAAGTATAGTACAGGAAACTGCGCCAAGATGTGAAATCTGGTTCGGGATATATTTTTTCCCTAATTTAAGTATTCACCCGGGAGTGAGATGGGCTTTTAAAAATATGCCCCACTGAGAGACTTAACCACAGGAAACTGCAGGTGTACCAGGATTTTTGTAGGAAGAATAATATGAAATATTCTGTAACGTCGTATCTAGCTTCAAACCAATATTAGATAACCACCCAATTGTTTTGAAAATATTTTGTAGATATTTTGAACAAACCCAATTTTAATTATCCCAAATATAAATTGAAGAAAATTATCAAGGAATGAAAAAAAAAGTACAGGTTGACACCGGATGTCTTTGCTAAATAGTTTTTTGCTTTTAAATTTATTTAAAATCGTCACCTAGAGGAATTTAGGGTTATATTTTAAATTAAAGTTTGCCGCCATCAAACTGCCTGTGCACTTGCAAGTAGGCCAACGCTACAGCTTTAAGCCACAAACTTTATATAATCTGTTTTTGTGAACAAGAAACTTTCAACAATATCTTGATAAAAAGTTTAAAATTTTAAAATACAAACGTTATCTATTGCCTTGAATTGTGTGATAAAGTTATACCTTTAAATATAAAATGTTGTAAACAAATTTATTTTTCATATGTTGGTAATGCTGAAATGGCGGTGCATGCGGAGGTCGAAAGATTTATTTATTATATCACTTCACATAATTATTTAGAATATAGTTTAGTTTGATGTTAGTTTTGTTTTTAACAATAACTCGTCCTAAGTAGTTATTGTCTCACTATCAAAAGTTGGTAAACATTTGCTTAGGCGTATGTTTTTCAATGAACCCGACTCAAGGGTCTAGTGTAAGAATCAGACAATCTGATTTAACAACGACTAAATTTCCTGAAAAATGTGCAGACCTATATAAGAACTTGAATGAGTGCCACTATACAGTAAGATTCCCAAAATATTCCAATATTCGAATAAGTTTACAACCATAAAATTACTTGCTCCCGTATATAACCTAACACACTTCTTTTTGTTTCAGAATAAGTTTGGTAAATTTTTAGGACTGTGCAATGAAATTGAATCGAATCTATCGAAATGTTTGAAAATCGAGGTGGGTTAATCTGTGAAATATTTTTGAAGATTTCTAAAAATGTAAAACTAGTTTTACTGTTAAAATTAAGGTATTTTAGGCCTAAATTAACTCAAGTTAACTCTTGTGTTTTGTAAAAAGAATTTTTATCTGTAAAATAAAAAGTAGTTCTAATCGATTGACTTACACAGATTGTTCCTATGAATGAGTCAATACTACATTCAGGCTGTATCCGAATAGTCAAGTACATTTGACTTGATGAATGTACACTTATCATGCACTTGAGATCAAAGACTGCAACAGACTATTTAGATGGCAAACTATCCTTTCCACACCCTTAAGTCCGCAGTGCTGCTTCCTACCAATGAGCTTAGAAACTATTTTAAACGTCATCTATTGGTATCACAGATCACATTAGGACTACTCTATGAGCTCTTAACTCTAGCAGACGAAAAAATAAACAATTGCCAGTCAAACATTGCATCATGGGTGCGTGAGGGGTGCATCAGCACACTTTGTGATTGATTGACTTGCACAAATTGTTCTTGTGTATAAGTCAATATTACATTTATTCTAAGGTGACCTGGCGGTCTAGGGGTAAGGTGTCAGACTTCTGTGCTGGCGGCTGGGGTTCAATCCTCGGTCCCGGCACAGATTTATCTGATTACCAAACCCTTCCTTCACCTCTGACAAGACGTCTTGTGAATGTGTGGAGTGCCAGGCCTCCACCGTGGTTCGGATTCCACGTTTAACTGTAGGTCCTCCATTTCATCTCACAATCACCCTATCATTACACATTAGCGTAAGTGCGTATAATCCGAACGGGTAGTAAGACGCGGTGCTAATAATTATAAAATTGATACATTTATTCTCTTAAGAAGTTTTATCGAATTTAGTTTTCCAGATAATACCTTTACAAACCACCGATCAGTAGTAATGTAAGGATCACGTTAACGTTTAACTTAAAGCTACGTCCACATTAAAATAAACATAGACACGCCACAGACTTAGCTAAGGTGTCGGACAATGTCCTAAGATCCGGAAACTCCCATGTTTTTCCTTGTTTGAGGTAATCGGTTGTATTCTTGTTCTTCCTAGTCCCTTTTTTTGTCTCGTATAACCTTACTCAATAAGCTATTTCTTTTCACAATGCCATACACAATTTTGATAGTTTAATATTTGTGTTTCAGATGGAAGAAACCCGGCGTGCTAACCATGAGAAAGCCTTGAAAAGACAAGCCATAGTTAGAGCAAGAATGAAACAAATGAGAAACGAAGAAACAAAATAGTGGTTAACTAGATCTAAATTAAATTGAAACAATTATTATATTTGATGGTTTAGCATTAATTGGCATTTAAGTTGTTTAGTCTGAATATATCAGCAATTTTCATATCCAAGTTAAATAGATTAAAGAAACATATTTTTGCTGTATTTTATACGTTAGGTACCCAATCGTTTAGCAGTTTTACATGTGGGAAATGTGTAACTCGCTTAGAAGAGGTCCAAGCAAAAAACAAGGGGTAACTATATTTTTTATTTATGTTACCACGACTCGTTCAGGCTAATTGCAAACCAATTATACCAGTGTGCTAGGGATGAAATAGATTGAATTCAGAGGAAGTATATTCACATTTATGTGGGGAGAGAGCATTAGAACCATTTAGTTAAGACCACGCTCATTACACTCAAATCAGGATCGAACCATTATCTCCCCAACATCGGCAATCTAGTCTCTTGCGAAAGTAGAGCCTTCCTCTAAATTCAACCTTCCCAATTCCTAACCCATTAGCATAATTAATACTTAAGCGTATAACCCAAAGGGGTAGAAAGACTTGCTAAAATAAATAAAATAGAAGTCTAGTATTTTTTTTTCAACAGAGTTTTTCTTTAAAATGTTATGTAGCTATCAACTTATTAATTAGCACCGCGTATTAATACTTGTATGGGCTGTACACCAAAGAATTTCTAAAAGGGAGCGAGATAGAAACTATTAATTTTGCCGGTGAGATGTATTTTTACATGCCACAATCTACAAGGAACTGACGGTTTTATTTCCCCTCCGAAGGAAGGTGGGCTACAGATTTATCGCTCAATAAAAATCTTTTTGCCTTAGCGGGTGACCTGGTGGTCTAGGGGTAAGGTGTCAGACTTCTGTGCTGGCGGCCGGGGTTCAATCCTCGGTCCCGGCACAGATTTATCTGATTACCAAACCCCTCCTTCACCTCTGACAAGACATCTTGTGAATGTGGGGAATGCCAGGCCTCCACTGTGGTTCGGATTCCACGTTAAACTGTAGGTCCTTCATTTCATCTCACAATCACCCTACCATTACACATTAGCGAAAGTGGGTACAACCCGAACAGGTAGTAAGACGCGGTGCTAATAATAATAATGTTTACCTTAGCTGGGTATGAGCCCACGAGCATCGGTTCCTGAGGTGAGCACTTCATCCCAAGATCGCAGAGGTTGGCAAAACTCTTCTGATTTAGAATACATTTTTTATGGTAGTGATTGCCTTTTGTAATTGACTAGAGCAGTGTTTCTTAGAATATCGAGTCTGATAAACATCAGTTTAAACGATGTGGATTTATTAAAATTTGCAACGGTTGTGTATGCTTTACAAGATAGGAAGTGTTCATTGGTTAGGACATGGTGTACTATCAAGAGACAGTTTCATAGTCAGTCTTACTACACCTCAAGTACGGAGCTACTATAAATACAAAGACTACACCTACCTAAACTAGAATGGAATATGGAACTGTCCCATTCCATTCTGGTCTAGGTAGGTGTCATTTATTTAGTACAGCGCCCAGCCTTGAGGTGTACCAAATCTGACTAAAAATAACCATATTCCATTCTACTTGTTTTATAATTAAAAAACATGATAGTTTTAAATTTTCATATATTAATTAAACAACAAATGTAGTACAAAAGCTACAAACTTAATAAGAAATTATTACAGGAGTAAATAAATAAAACAATTTAACGAAGGATCGCTGACTGTGAGAATACAAAATTACCAAGGAAAATAAATATAACATTTCAACTTTTATCGATAACAATTATTAACGCAGATCAAAACAAGTGTATACACTCATAAAATTATCTAAAATATTATTGTATAAAAATGTGTTTACACATGTTGGAATATATAGTGACCAGGATTACAAACTGTTCGAGTAATTAAAAAGACTCAAAAGAAAATTATAATAAAATTTGCTATACTTAAATTTTAATTCTTATCATATACAATTTAATTGCCCAGGTTTATTACAATTAACTTCAGACATCACAAGAAGCTGTCTTGTTTGCCAGAATTTAATGCCGATTTAAACTAAAAGTAACCAATTCTAAGTTTGTTACCAAACAAAGATAAACAGACTAGTATGTGTTCATATAAATTATATCGAACTTTAATAAATAATCTAATTTCGAACTTGCAAATAATTTAATAAATTGGAGTTGTATTTTCCTCTCATAGGGGAAAAAACCCATTTGACTCAATTTATGTATAATTTGTGACTAGATTATAAGCTGAGTAAATATCTCATTCTTAGTAAGTAAATCTTACAAAATTAATTTGTGTTTTATAGTTTGACATATATAAAATGGAGTAGAGCTTAGAAAAAAGTATAGTGTAAAATATCTTGAAAGCCTGATTGAGCCAAAGTTTGGGAGTAGAATATTTACTATACTGAAGAGACCTGCTATGGAGAATATAAATGTCCTTGAAGTGTAAGGAAATGCCATTTATGAGTACAAATGCACCCTAGTCACATATGCAGAAGAAACATGGAAAATGGAGAACATGGGAATGAAGTTTGTGAGGAGCAACAGTATTAGTAGTGGGGGTAGATGAAATAGAAGATTGAAGCAAAGGGGGAACGGTATGGAAAATTATGGACGTAGGATTAAAACCATAAGGGAGAAGTCGATAAATGTGTGCAAGTGAGAGAAGAATGGTAACAGTAAAGAAGCAGATGAGGGTTTTCTACTACTAAACTGACCTGACCACAGGATAGAAAGTTTATATAAAAACAAATACGGGTTTGTGTAGCTTCAAAATGTCAGTCGAAGGCCAAATCACCCTTCACTTTGACTTCAACAGTCTCAACCACCTTTAAATCTTTGAAACGAAGCAGAAAATACAGATTTAATAAATCTCGCTAGATGACATTTAAACATATGTATGAAATAAAGTGCATTGAACAAAAACAATTGGTAATAAATAAAATGATAAAATATTAGGAAAATGGTAGAGCACAAATAAAGGTAAAAACACTTAACACATATTTACACACACTTCGATGTTTTGCTCTACCAATTATTTAAATATATAATAATTTTAAAACAGCGAAGTATGGTTAAATTCAGATGTGTTTGCATGAAATAGCTTTATATTTTTTCTCTCAAATTTTTCTCTTTACCTTTATGCTATTAATGAGAATTTAAAAGTAAATTTAAAAAAAACTCATCTTTGGCATTGCTCTGACTTAACTTTCAATTCAAAATGAGACCTTCTCACACATCCCTTAAAACGAATACAACCCAAGACATTAGAAAATCTTGTTTCAACATTTTTCTACAAAAATCCACAGTGGCAAGATTATTTTTAAGTCCATAATTTTAATTTGTTTTAACTTCAACAAAAAAATTTCACTTGAGAATCGTGTAAAATACTTTCAATCAAAGTTATCACCACTAAAGATTTTTTTTCCCCCAAATTTTATCCTCTATTTTTTGATTCTTCAACATTATCTATTTCAATATTTCTTAAGAATCCAACCTAAAATAAAAATTGTCAACATAACTGATATTTAAAAAAAATGGCTGCATTTCATTTGATCACTAAAATACAAAGATCATGTTAAGTACATTTATAATTTGTCACCAGTCAAATAAAATCTTACTAATAAAGAATACATTGAACAATTTCCAAATTCTAAATTTTGCTGTTTTGTTTGGTCACCAAAAATGTCAAGGAACCTAAGACGGTATAATTAAGGTATTAAGATAGATGCATTTTTTTTTTAGCAATACATCTTACTACTTAGTTGGGTTATACTCCATGTAATAATGATGTGCTAGGAATGAGGAAGGTTGAATTGGAGGAAGAGCACACCCACACTGTCATGGCGGGAGAGTACCAATCTACCCGTCATCGACAGCTAGTCTATTGCGAGAATGGTGCTTTATACCGTGAGGTCACTGAAGCAGGTCTGATTGTTTTGATACCTTTAAGAATCGAGGGTACCATCGAGTTTAACATCCTTACTTTTGAGAAATTATAGAGGTTGGTTTTCGAAAATGTGAGTACTCTGAATTTATAATTTTATCCCGAAAATTCAGTATTTAGTTGAATTGATTCAATTTTAAGATACTTCATAATGAACAGAGTTCCTTAATATTTTATTTGTCAGGTTTAAAAAAAAATAACTTGTACAACTATACTAAATTAATCATCTGAATTTGTGTCGCCTTAAAAGTATTTTCATACAAAAAATAATTTTTTTTTAATTTGATCTATTTAAAAATAGTTCAACTTGAAATATTTCTGGTACTTATTTTGTCTCTATTCCTCGAACCGAAAAAAAACCTTAATATTTTCATTTAAACTCGACTGGAATTGAAAAATATCTACCCTCACATGCCTAAGTTATTTAAAGACACCAAAAATATTTCGTCAACATATTTAATTTAAATAAATGTCTGGATGCAACGGCTGATCGATCTCCCAATGTTCATATAACACACTGTGTCTGTGAGAAGGTGATATGCCTGAGAACCTCTCGGCACTGGAGGCGAGTAGTCGAATGCTAGGGAGCTAGTAGCGTCGATACGCGAACCTTGCCGTCGCTTGAAGCAGTCACGCATGTTGCGCACTGGTTGGCAAAGGTCCAATCAACGGCCAGCGCAGGGGCTCTATGCCCACCAAGGTTCAAGATACTAGTCAGGCTTCTCGGAGACAACTGAATAAAAAAACACAAATTTGAGTGGTTATAATTTTTTTTTTGCCCAATGATTTGAAAATTCGAAAAAATATTTGATATTTTTTTTCTCCAAAATTTGGATTGTAATTTAAAAACTAAACAATGAAAAGAGGATAGAAGGGTAAGGCCTACACACCAGAAAACTAAGCCTCAACATTCATAATTAAAATAACCCAGATAATTATGTTATTTTCGGGGTACATCAGTCCCCTTTTTCAGTATAAGAGAGTAAAAGAGTTGGTCCAGTTGGTGATTTACTCTCTTAAACTGAAGAAGGGGACTGATGATGCCCGAAACTTACATAATTATGTATTATGTTGGGTTTTTAATCGTAAACTTTGAGGCTTACAGTTTTTTGGTGTGTAGACTCTGCCCGTCTATAATCGTTTCAATTTTTTAATCACCATCAAAAAAAAGTGAGAGTTTTAGACAACATGAGTTGACATATGAATATGTGAAAGAAGATATAGTAACTTTTCTAGCCGTCAGATTAAGACGGTTCTTCCTTTATAAATTACTTTATTAACATTTATGCTCTATAATAATAAGAATAAAACCGCAACACTATAAGGAAAAGTGACCTCTTTTCAGTACCTGGTATATGCTGCCCCCAGTGGATCCACAGGTCAGTACATAACTGCCACTGGGGTCAAATGTGAACAACTGGCTTTGTGGGGTTTCCAAATTACTGAAAATCTCTTGGCAATCTGGCAGCTCGGCTTCCCACACACTGTTCCCTCTTTGGTTCAAGCTGCGCTGGCACATCTGGCATAGGAAACAAACAATATGCGTCGTTCTATGTCACTAAATAAATATGATAGCATTAGAGACGGATTAAATAGCCAAACTATCATAGTCGCCAACAACCTTAAACGCCGAAAACAAATTTAAGGTGTTCAAAAACAGAGCACTTTATAAGATAATTTGTTCAAAACGGGATGAGGCTATAAAATGATGAGTTATATACCCTGTACACTACACAAAACATTGTTAGGTTAATCAAGCATCATAGATTATGGTGGGCAGGACATGCAGCCGGGAAAAAATAATAATTCTAGGACTCTGTTTAGGGTACTGACTTGCAAACCCACTTGGAACAACTAGATGGAGCTGAATGAGAAGGATAATGAGGTGGACTGGATAGAACTAGCTCAAGATAGAACCAGCGTGTAATAAGGTGGACTGGATAGAACTAGCTCAAGATAAAACCAGGGTGTAATGAGGTGGACTGGATGGAACTAGCTCAAGAGGTGGCATACTTTTGTAAATGCGGCAATGAACTTTTGAGTTACTAATGCCTTAGAGCGAAGAATGACCAAGGGTATTGAATAACTAAAAAGCTCAGTGGTTAAAGTACTTTTCTTGAATATTTAAAGTTTGATTAATTTTATCAAATTATTTTAAGATATAATTTCATAGCAAATAGAGTCCTTCAATATTTTCTTTTGTTTAGTTAAAAAAAATTGTAAGGTTATAATAAATTTATTTAAAATTTGAATTTGTGCGATTATCTTTTTTTTCCACAAAAAAATTAGGGGTGGACGGGATCCAGAACCCTCAGGGAAAAAAGTCGAAGAAGTTTCAAACCTAAATAATATTTTGCGGTTTCATAATTAGAGCACATTGAAGAGGTGCTAAACATTATGTTTTGTAGTATTTTTCCACTATACAAATAATTGAATATAAAACACAATTTTTGAAAGAAATTAACTAATAAAAATAATTTCCATCAAAATTTAATAAAATCAGGTATTTTATTAATTGTATTATTAGGTATGAATTGAAAATGTTGTCATTTGATTAGATTAAAAAAATGCTATTCGCACACACTTCTATTGTTCTTTTTATTACCTCTAGCAATTTTTTTTAGCACCACGTCTATTACTCATCTCGGTTATATGTCTATGTACTAATCACTCTAGTATGTTATCAATGAGGAAGATTGAATTTACTTACAAGTGTACCTGCATTTGAGTGGATAGAGTGGGAAACCATTTAAGGAAAACCACCCTTATTAGACCTGGCCAAGATTAAACTAAATATCCCCGTCATCGGCAGTCTAGTCTCTTGCGAGAATGATGCCTTAGACCATGCAGCCACTGAAGTGGGTTTTAATAATATTATAGCTTTAACAAGTCTTACTATATTAGTTTGGAAATCAATATTTTTTATATCTAAGATTATTCTAAAGAGTAATTTTAAAATCTCCAGTACCGAATCCCGATATTTTGGCTCATTTCCCGTCCCGTTCTCATCCCAAAATAAAAGTCATTCCCATCCATCCCTACAAAAAAAAAATATTATGTTTGCACTTAAGCATGGATATACTGCCAAATTCAACTTGAAATATTTCTTGTATAAATATTGCTTGGACTTGACAAAAAAAACATGTTTTCATTCAAAAACAACTCGAAGAGAAAAATGCCTGTTTCTTTATCTTTTATAAAAAGGGGAAGAGAAATATTATCACCTGTACTCTTACCTTGGTGTCCTGACCAAGGGTGTAGCAAGAAGTGAAATCATCTGTTAGTTTGACGGACAGCACATTCCCCTGGTGAGCGGACCAGGAGTCGATGCAATCGCTGCGACGTAAGTCAAAGATCCTCACAGAGCCGTCGCTACAACCAGCGACCAACAATTGGCCGTTGTGGTTGAATGCGCAGCAGTTTGCCATAACAGCCCCAGTGTTGAGGAACAGGGATCGCTAGATTAGGCGCAGAAAGAAGATCAATAATAATGTGTGCACTGTCACCAAAATTAGGGGATGGGAAGTCTAATAGAATATCTATAATAATCAAATTTAAGTTTGTCTGTCATGAGCATTGAGTGATATCTATCATACACAAAGGCATAAAATTTTAAAATTACTATTTCCTGTGCACCCCAAAGTTAGACTTTTAGATTTTATAGATTTTTTAAAATTCATTAAAAACTTAAATTATTATAAGTAGAAAGTTATTTTTATGGAAACATACTTCGATAATAAATCGGCATTAAAAACCCTTTTTTTCTTTATATGACTTGATAATGGTAAAACAAACCTCCAATTTTTTAGTTTTTATGTTGTAGAGCAGTAATTTTCCCTCCCCCTGGTTGTTTGCAGCCGAACAAATGAATGTGGATTCCATTGGGTTACAGCAAACGTGCACGATTCTGTAAAAGAAGAAAAACAAACAAACACTGCAATTAATAACTATATACACATTACAAATACATTTGGAAGAAGGTACAGGTAATGTGGATAGAAACATATAAAAGAAATAAACACAATTTACAGTGAAAATAAAAACACAGTTCACACTTTACACTGATGCCACTGGACAAAGAGGTAACAGCTGCCTCTTGAAGAAAGTATATCGTTACCACTCAATCCCCTGACCTAGGTTTCATTATATCAGAACTTATCAACGGGGGAGTGTGAAACGTGCAATTCAACTTCCCAAAAGAGGAAACCAAAAAAACACAAAAGGGAGAAAAAGGAATTTGGTAAAAAATTATAGGAACATGTAAAAGGAAATAATAACAGGAAAAAATCCATATTGTCTTTGTTCCATTTTATGTGTTTTTATCCATCTGACCTGTGTGCTTACCTTCTTTCAAATATGACAAAATATATCAAAAAGAGGAAAAAGGTTTTCCTTAAAGAGATACATAACAAATTAATTAATTAATGTTGACCTTCAAACGAACAGAATTGTAATATAGTTCAGTTTGGTATGATAATGTGGTGGGGACTAAAAAAATAAAGATTAGATGAAACTTTGGCCACACTAGTTTTTCTCGGTACCTGTGATCCTTGAGAGGACTGTTACTCTCCGCACCTAGCTCCCACATGATGCGGTTGTCATGTGTGTCGTATAGCCGCACCAGTCCTACTTTGTTCCCCGCCACCAAGTAGCGCTCATTCTTAGACACCCAATCCACCGAGAGAACGCTCGACTTTGACACAAATGTTGCCTGTGTCCTAGGGAAATGAAAACAACGTAAATAATAGTTTTGGATAAGAAAAGTTATTTGTGAATTTAGGTGTTTGCGAAGGTTACTTTTTCAATTCTAAGCAAGTCGAATCAAATAATATGTTATATTCCCGAAGTGGAATAGGTTGGATGAAAATATTATACTTTTCATATCTATAATCTAGAACTATTTAAAAAAATAACATATAGAAGTTAGAGTTGGGTCAAGTTCACTATTTTACAAATCAACTTTAGCTTTGAATCCAAATCTTGTTTCTTTAATGTTTGCCAACAATTTGTTTCCAAGTGCGTACTAAGTATGATTTGAGGGTCCCAACACTGGTAGAATTATTTTATTTTTGTCATCGCGTTTCACTACCTGCCCGGGTTGTATGCGTAAGTACCAGTTATGTTAATGTGTTAGGGATGAAGTGATTGAACTAGAGAAAATGTACCCCCATTTGCATAAGGGGAGAGTAAAAAACCATTCAGGGAAGATTATCCTTATTGAACCTGACAAGGATTTGAACCGCGATCTCCTAGTCATTGGAAGTTCCTGTCTATTGTGAGAACGGCACCTAAGACCATTCCGACCAGGTAAAATTGTTTGTTTTCCATTTTGAGACGTGTTAATTTTAATAGTTTTAGACTCTTCAGCTTACTTCGGTGTGGGTGAAGTATTCCACAGTTTAATAACTCCATCAGTATCGCAGCTTATCACAGAAGATCCAGACGTGTTGAACTTACATTGGCAGATAGCAGCACGGTGATCATTGAACACGTCCTGATAAAAAAACAAGCAGTTTTCTTTTATCAGTCTTCTATGAACAACACCCACATCTCTTCAAAAAAAAAAAGTCAATAGCTTAGCTATAAGGTTGTGTGAAGCTTTGAAACTTTGACTGGGTTTTTAAAAAAAATCAGCTTCGACTTCACTTTGAAAAATTCTGGCTTTGACAATTATGAAGCATTGCCAGTAAAAATATTGATGGCTAAAATACTCAGTTTATAGTCAATTAATGCTATTATGAGATGTATGAGAATTAGTCTCTTGTGTCTGAAGCAAGTAATTTCAATTCTTAAATTTTAAACAATTTTTTTTATCCTTTATCACTTAACATTTACAACTTAAATCTCTTCTATGCATCTAAACTCACATTATAAACATGTTATTTATTTATATAAAGTACTGTAGTGCCTCCATCTTCCTCTGTTTTTTTTCTCCTCACTTGCACACCTATCTGTTCCTTCTCTCTCTTTATTGCTCTCACTTACCCTTGCATTTTGAGCAAATTTGCAATTTGCCGATATTAAAGAGAGGCATAAATACAAAAAAACATGTTTAGCCACAATGAAAAATTATCAAATTCTAAATACTTCAGGTGGGTGACCTGGCGGTCTAGGGGCAAGGTGCCAGACTTCTGTTCTGGCGGCCGGGGTTCAATCCTCGGTCCCGGCACAGATTTATCTGATTACCAAACCCTTCCTTCACCTCTGACAAGACATCTTGTGAATGTGGGGAATGCCAGGCCTCCACCGTGGTTCGGATTCCACGTTAAACTGTAGGTCCTCCATTTCATCTCACAATCACCCTACCATTACATATTAGCGTAAGTGCGTGTAACCCGAACGGGTAGTAAGACGCGGTGCTAATAATAATAATAATAATAATAATAAATACTTCAGTTTCAATTTAATCCCTAGGATTTGAAAGCTAAGAATCGAGGTTTAGAAAATCATGACATAAGAACTCGCCATCAATTCATAAACCACGAGGAGGTCTTAACGGCTAAGTTTATAAACTGATTCATTCTTATGAAACAAGCAATATTCAAGAATAACGAGTTTGACATGTCTATTTTTAGATTTAGGTAACACTCCACCTGACTGAGCAGAAGAAACGCAGTGGAGCTAGCCGCAGATGTGGGGATGTCGCAGCTCGTCCCGGCAGAGACGAGATGCTTGCCGGCCGACGTCCGCCTCTCTAAGCTCTCATCTCGCGGAACCATGGGGGGGCAATCCCTGTGAATATCGGCAGCTGCGGCCGTGAGGAGGGCCAAGGGTACGGTCGACGGTTTGGCCGACGCCCAGGAGTTGGAGTTTAGTCGCTGTTTAGAAGAGGTTGACTTTTTCTGCTGTTGTTCCTCCACATTGGGGGAGTTACTCGACTTCATCTTACTAGAACCTAATGACAAACTCAATCAAGTTAATTATTATTAATAATAATAATAATAATTAGCACCGCATCTTACTACCCGTTCGGGTTATACGCTTTAAGTACTAATTACGCTAATGGATTAGGAACTGGGAAGGTTGAATTAGAGGAAGTGAACCCGCATTTATGTGGAGGGAGAGTGGAAAACCATTTAGGAAAACCCACCCCCAGTTCACCCGACCGAGATTCGAACCTCGATCTCCCCGTCCTCAGCAGTCGAGCTCAACACAACAAGCGCGTTAGCCAACTATGCCACAGAGGCGGGTAAGTTAATTATTGCTTTTTAGCACCGCACTCATTCGGATTATGTATACATAGATGCTGATGTGTTATATACGAGGAAGGTTGAATGTAGAGCAAATGTACCCAAATTTGTGTGGAGTATAGAGTGGAAAAACCAACCACGTTAAGCCAGATCAGGATTTTAACCTCAATATACCAGTCATTGAAAGTCCAACATGTTACAAGAGTGACACCTTAGACCAGGGATCGGCAACTGATCGAGCGCGATGGACCCGTCTCACTCATCGTGTATGAAAACATCATCATTAAAAATTGATATTTGAGTCTTCTAAACTCACAATTATGTCAAGTACTTTCCAATAATAGTTGAGTGACTAAAATAACTTTGATCGATCATATTCAGTAATCATTTTAGAAAACATTCTAAATTCAAAATTAAGTAAGGAGTTATAAAGATATGGTTAAGACTTAGAAAACCCACCTAAGATTATAATAAAAAGGTGAAAGGCCGGAATTTAATCGGGTTTTTTTAAACGCTGATTACCTAACCCAAGGAGTATGGGACTGAACAACATTAAGACTTGGATTCTCATTTATCATTGATTTTCGCTCTAAAACTTTTATCATAATATGTTTGCAACTTAAAAGACACTATTCTCTCAAAGTATGACTCTATAAGGAAAACCTCTTTTCGCTTTATGAGGCAATTGTATTATATTTGGAAGAAGGTACAGGAAAGGTGGATAGAAACATATAAAAGGGGGACAAACACAATATGGCCTTTACAATGAAAAGAAGAACACAGTTCACACTTTACACTGCTGCCAATGGACAAAGAGGTAATTTGATTCCATTTAACAACAATTTCCATTATATGGATTGTTACCGTGTGTACTCGTTTAAGTTTTCGATCTGATATTAATTAATTTAATATGTTGTGTATCTGTTTATTTTGACTGAATGTCACCAATTGACTTACTATTTATTGTTATATCATTCTCACTCAATTCATTCATAGATTCAAACTAGTCACAAAGGGACTAAATTTAGACTCAATCGAGATTCAAACTAGTCGCTCAGAGGCAGCTGTTCTGTATCTACAGTTAAAGACTCTCTGACCCATGGGCCAAAGTAAGTGAAAATGGGCACACAGTATTACGAGACGATAAAACGCCGCCAACATTTTTACACGCCCTTTTAAAATACTTACGAGTGTCTTGCCCCGCAGCGCTTTGAGACGCCTTCCTGGGAATACCAGGGCTGCCACTGCCAATGTTGCGGATCAAATTCTTCAAAGTCTTAGCTTGGCTTTCTCCGGTGGACGTTGCGGATTCCCTAGATGATAGTTTAGGGCCATTAGTTATTATTTTCATTAGAAATTAAGATGTTTGGGCAAGAGTTGCCGTAAAGGGAGTACATGATATAGTAGAGGAGTAAAGGATGACACGGTATACACACTAAATGCGGATGGGAAAATAAAGAATCCCAAGGAGAATGATGGAGATAAAGTAAGTAGGAAAAATACTGCATGGGATACAAACCGATAGGAGGAGCAGATAACAGAAAGTGTGCAAGTGAGAGAATATGAATTGATGCAAATAAAGGAGAAAGAATGGTGGGAAGAAAATGGAGAATGGAAAACATATGTTTTAAATTAAGTCTGACCCGTTTCGGTGGCCGCACGGTCTAAGGCATCACTCTCGCCATAGACTAGTCTGCTGATGTACAGGAATATGGCGTTTCGAATCCCAGTCAGGTGTCCTAAGATTTATTTTACCAAATTGGTTTTCCACCCTCCTGCCATACAAATGTGGGTAAATTCCCTCAAATTTAACCTTCTCATCCCTAACTCATTAGCGTAAAATCTGATGGTGTTGTGAGCCTTAGAACGCATGGCATCCCAACCTCAGAAGTTGGTTAAATATCAGCCAATGTCAGGAAAAGGGTAGAAATGTTAAGCCGACAAACCCTCGTGGCATTTGAAGACAAAAAAATCATTTTTTTATGATAGTGGTAAGTCTGATAAATTAATGCCAAGTTTGAAGTGGTCATTGACTTTTTATAAACCTTTCTTTTTCACTGTCACACCTTTGTATATCTTATCACTTACTGTAGGTTTTATAATATTATTATATTTGGAAGAAGGTACAGGAAAGGTGGATAGAAACATATAAAAGGGGGACAAACTCAATATGGCCTTTACAATGAAAAGAAGAACACGGTTAACACTTTACACTGCTGTCAATGGACAAAGAGGTAATGGTTGCCTCTTAAAGAAAATTGATAGTCACCGCCCAATCCCCCGACCTAGGTTTCATTCTATCGGAACTCATCAGGGAGGAGTGTGAAATGCACAACGCAACTTCCTAAAAGAGAAAACCAAAAAACACAAAAGAGGAGAAAAAAGGAAAATGGTAAAGAATGATAGAACACATAGATAGGAACAAATAAAAGGTATACCTAACATAAAGGACAAACACAGGAAAAGGACGTGGATGCGAATAAAAAAATTTGAGTTCTAGTCGAGTTTTAGTTACCTGCACAAACTACAAACTTGACATTTAAAAAAAAAAAAACTCAACAATTTGATTACTCTGAAATTATGATCTTTTTCTAGAAAATTCCTAGTTTGATTAGTTTTATTCAATTTTATAACAAATAGAGTCCCTCAATATTTCCTTTCGTCTTACTATAAGAAAACTATAAGTTACAATTATATTTAATTGATTTAAAAATTTGAATTTGTGGGATTATAATTTTTTTCGCAGTAAAAAAAAAAATCTAAAAAAAGTTTGTATTTATTGGTTTATGCACGGATCTGTTACAGATATTCAACTTTAAATAGATCTTGTACAGTTAATGCTCTAATATTACTCAAACTCGAAAAAAAACACTGTTTTCATTCAAACTCAACTTGAAGTGAGAAATGCCTAATCACACTCCCTTATATCTGGCTCCTTTTTTTCCATGAAAAGCTGTGTAGCGTAAATTAGTTAGGCCATAATCCTGAAAGGAGTACACAACTGGGGGAAAAAAATAAATAAATGAAAACACCGTCCATCGCATTGAATAACCGACATTGATTTTAAATCGTCTGAGAAAGTCTATTGAATCATGTCCGACACTCACAATGCTATGATGTAGAAGTCATCCATGAGCTGCGCCGGTGGTGGAACCTCAGGGGCGATGATGTCGCTCACTGGAACACTGCGGGAGTTTTCCATGAGGGCTACAAAACGTTGCTTCAGTGCTTCGTTCTCCTCTTGCAGTCTCTTCATCCTCAGCGCATCCTCTTCGAAACTTGTCAGCGTTGGCTGCGGCATGCACTGTTTCGACAGTTCGACACCCGTCTCAAACAAATGTGCTTCGACTCTTTTTGTTCCGTGATATAAAATAAAGTGCTACGCGTTATTAAAGTACCATGTGAGGGATTCAATAAAATTATATAAAGATTAAATAAATAATATACAATAAAATCTGTTTATATTCAATCAACAGATTGACATTTACAAACAAAGTAGGTTTAAGGGGACCACTTCAATAAGCAGGGACTCTAAAGTTTATGTTTTAATAACAGAAAAAAAAAACACCACCTCAGTGTCGTAGTTGGCTAACGCACTAGTTTGGTGTTGAGCTAAACCGCCGAGGACAGGAAGATCGAGGTTCGAATCTCAAGTCAGGTGAACTGGGAGTGGTTTTTCCTAAATGGTTTCCCCACTCTCTCTTCATGCAAATGCGGGTTCACTTCCTCTAAAATTCAACCTCCCCAATTCCTAACCCATTAGCGTAATTAGTACTTAAGCATATAACCCGAACAGG
The DNA here is from genome assembly GCA_901482245.1 of Timema douglasi. Taxonomy (NCBI): domain Eukaryota; kingdom Metazoa; phylum Arthropoda; class Insecta; order Phasmatodea; family Timematidae; genus Timema; species Timema douglasi. Next base: position 17,595 of record CABEEJ010004282.1, read on the forward strand.
TAGTAAGACAAGATGATGAATAAAAAATAAATAAAGAATATGTGAAAATGTAACCTTGGCTTATTTTCGAAGATTTTTTAAGCATATTTGCAGAGGTATGAGACTAGGTTTGATAAAAAAAAAAGGCCTATGAATTTAGTCTATCTCTAAAATATACTGTAATTTTTTAGAAACCCACAACTGAACATTTTAAGATATTCTTTTACTTACGTTCCTTTCTTATTGATACGACAACTAAATTTGGCTTTAGCTGAAGTGTGAAAGGAAGTAAAAGCTTAAACAGAATAGAGAAGTAGTTCCAGAAAACAATATTTCAATAAGTGGTGCTAGCTCTAGACAAATGAGTCAATTTATTTAAAGTTGGGTTGAATCATATATATTTAATTACGATAGTTCAAAGATCGAATCCGAGTTTTTTTGGGGAAGGGGGGGGGGGAGAATATGAGAGGAAATGGAACTTAAGAGGAAGTATACAGACATCGGTGTAGGAGAATGTAAACCTATTTAGAAAAGAAAAAAAAATTCACCCTCAGCACACCAAACCAGGATTCAAACTCTGATCTTCCTTTCATCGGCGATCCAGTCTATGGCAAGAATGACGCCTTGGAACCATTCGACCACCGAAGTGAGATACATCACAGCTTTCTTGGTTTTCAATCAATATCGTACTCAAATCTAACCTGGAAAATCGTAGCCAAAAAGTTGTGAAGGGACACACAAAGCGTGTCCTGCCACTGCCTGGTGAAATGCACGGCAAAGCTAGGATTCTCTTCAGGATTCTTCACAAAAGGCAACACTGTAACATCAAATTGTGTGAGAGTTAAGTTTTTTCTATAAGAATCTGTAAGCTCCCCATTTGTATAGCCCTTTATGATCCTTAGGAATGGAAATCACGTCCACAAAAAAGTCAAAACCACCAAATGGCTTACCTTATGTTGTTAAAAAATCTAAGCACAACGGCGATTTACTGTATTCTCCTTTTCAAAACTGTTTTACGATTTTTTAAATCTTTATTTTAAAATTAGTATTTCTTTAAAAACGGATTCCAATTTTATTGTTTGTCGAATAAAGAATGCAAAAAAACCATACTTTGATGCGATTTTTAGTTCAAGCGGGGTTTTGTATTTAATATCCTGGTTAGTAGCTTGTGAGTCGGGTTATTTAAGAGTTTGACCATGCTTCGAACAGGAACTTTTGGATACCTTTTAACAACCAGTGCTCAACCAAACAACTCTTAGATCACAGCACACCTCTTCAATAAAATAAATGCTAAACTAAAATTTATGAAAAGCTATTTAAAAAAAAAAACTTACTGAACCACTCTTTCCATTCTGGTTGTCCTTGTAGCTCTACAGTGTACTTGTTGAAGAAATCCACAACTTTATCCGGTTTATTGTTGGTCACAGCGTTCACAAGGTACAACTTCAAAACTGCGTTCTCCATTTTACGAACAGCTGTCGTGACATTAGAAAAAATAAATGTTACACCCAGAAAGCACTTGATAATAGTAAAATTTGAAACCTCTTAATTCTATCACCACCAAATAAACACAATGTGAAAGTATTCAGCTAAGACTAGAAAACAAATCAAGGGTGTTAACTTAATTAAACTAATCCTTGTACTTGGGTGCTATTATCTTTGCCGGGATCAACTTTGAAAAGAATCTTAAAAAATGACTGTGGATTGTGTGTCTAGTAGCATTGGGACATGGGTATGTTACATAAGAGACACAGTTCCTTCTTAATATTATAATATTTAGCACCGTGTCTTACTACCCGTTCGGGTTATACAATTTAAGTACTAATTACTCTAATGGATTAAGAATTGGGAAGGTTTAATTAGAGGAAGTGAACCCGCATTTACGTGGAGGGAGAGTGGAAAACCATTTAGGAAAAACTATCCCCAGTTCACCCGACCGAGATTCGAACCTCGATCTCCCCATCCTCAGCAGTCGAGCTCAACACGACAAGCGCGTTAGCCAACTACGCCAAGCGCGTTAGCCAACTACGCCAAGCGCGTTAGCCAACTATGCCACCGAGGCGGGTTTCCTTCTTGATAATGAAAACCTGAGTGAGCCGAGCTTATTCACAACAGTCCACAGTCTACACATATTATGTTTTGAAGGTCAGCTTTGCTTGTGTAGAGTTTTATACCAGAAAATTACATTTAGTAAAACATTAGTAAGCATAACATTTTTTAAGCTATAAGTAGGTGTGCGATGAGGACAAGGGGCTTCTTGTTTTCAAAAAACCTTTGAAGCACGTTAAGAGGTTTTTGATAGTTTATGGCAAGTAAAATATAGGTAGGCCTTATGTAGTTATGGTCCAAGACGAACTGGAGTAGTTCACCAATAGAGATGTATTCAAAGACTGTTTGCTCGACTGAATAACTTGGGACTATATTATTATTATTACTATTATTAGCACTGCGTCTTACTACCCGTTCGGGTTATACGCACTTACACTAATGTGTAATGGTAGGGTGATTGTGAGATGAAATGGAGGACCTACAGTTTAACGTGGAATCCGAACCACGGTGGAGGCCTGGCATTCCCCACAGTCACAAGATGTCTTGTCAGAGGTGAAGGAAGGGTTTGGTAATCAGATTAAATCTGTGCCGGGACCGGGGATTGAACCCCGGCCGCCAGCACAGGAGTCTTGACACCTTACCCCCAGACCGCCAGGTCAGCCAACTTGGACTATAACATTCCTTGTATTTTATCAATTAACTATCTAAAACACATTATGTACTTTAGTCTACAATAAATCCATCAAAACATCGAGTTCGACTATTTTAAATGATCCTACCTGACAACCCACACAATTTTATAGGCTATCCCGATAGATTGACATATAAATAACAGGTGTGGAGGGAGGGGAGGGGGGGAGGGGGGGCAGCGACATGGATTGAGATTTATTTCCATCTCCAAGTTAGTTATCTTTGAATTATTTGCCACCCATCTCCATTAGCAAACATCGCAAGCTTGTCTAGTCTGGTTTGATGGTGACGGGGGAGGCTGGGGTTCGATTCCCAGCCAGATGCACACTGATAGTTATTTTTTTCTAATAAATGTTTTTAAACTTTCTTTCCAAACAAATATAGAGATAGTTTCTTTAAATTATACTTTACACATACCCGGTTCGGTTGCCAAATGGTCTAATACGACACTTTCGTGATAGACAAGGTTGCCGATGACATGCCAGTTGGGGTTTAAATCCCAGTCAGGTACTGAGAGTGGTTTTCCCCTAAATGCTTTTCTGCTCTCCCTCTAACAGGAATATGGACATACATTTTTTTCAAAATTAGCCTCATATATTAATACATGCACATACACACACAATTTTATTTACACGCAGTCACAGCAACCTTTGAAAGACTGAAATGATTAAATCAGATACCTTGACTTTTAAAAAATTGACGTTTTTTTAAAAAAATAATTCAAACATGATGTACGGTGTTAAATTACTGAGTGAGTCATTTGGGTCAAGAACGTTCCTGGTCTTTTAAATGCTTACTCATCTTTGTCTTGCGCTTATCTTTTGGCAAGAATTAGTAAACAAGAGGCCGAGAATCTGATAGATAGCAGACTTTATTTTTGTCTTATTGAATTAATAACTCTGCAAGGTTATGTTTATTTTTGTAAAAAAAAAATTCCCCTCTAAAGTGACCTTAAACGGTGTTTACTCAGTCATTTGCCTTTTTAAAAAAAAAATTGTTACCTGGGGCGAAGTGGTGTTCCAATTTACTGCGAGAATCTGATAGATAGCAGACTTTATTTTTGTCTTATTGAATTAATAACTCTGCAAGGTTATGTTTATTTTTGTAAAAAAAAAATTCCCCTCTAAAGTGACCTTAAACGGTGTTTACTCAGTCATTTGCCTTTTTAAAAAAAAAATTGTTACCTGGGGCGAAGTGGTGTTCCAATTTACTGCGAGAATCTGATAGATAGCAGACTTTATTTTTGTCTTATTGAATTAATAACTCTGCAAGGTTATGTTTATTTTTGTAAAAAAAAAATTCCCCTCTAAAGTGACCTTAAACGGTGTTTACTCAGTCATTTGCCTTTTTAAAAAAAAAAATTGTTACCTGGGGCGAAGTGGTGTTCCAATTTACTGAACATTTTGTGATCCAAATGAGTCCATAACTCTTTCAATGACACCAAGTCGTAAGAGAAGATATACTGCATCAGCTGATCCAATATTTTGTCCACCTAGACACAAACAGTTGGTTATATTTTAATTAAGGTTCAGTATAGGTACCATAATAAAACAATAAAGGCTATCAGCATGTACATTTAAAATGTAATCACCTGGTTTGATGGCCCTCATGGTCTAATACATCACTTTTGTGTTAGACTAGACTGCCAATGAGAGGGAGATTGGGATTCGAATCTTGGTCACGTGTACTGAGAGTGGGGTTTCCACTCTTCTTTCATGCAAATGCTGGTAAATTTCCTCTAAATTTAGCCTTCCTCATCCCCAACTCAATAGCGTAGCTAGTAGGCTAGATGTGTGTATAATCTGAACAGGTGGTTTGATAGTTTGTTATATTGCTAAAAAATTAATCAATTAAAACTTAATTTATTTGAGGAATTTAACGTTCACTTTCTGAACTGACTGATTATATCAGCACACGACTTATAAACCAACAAATCTAGAAAAGACAACATCCAACCCACGAACATTAATTCACTAAGAAAGAATAAACCCACATTTAAACAACAATATATTTTTCGGCAACGCCAGGAATTGAAAACGAGACACTTAGCTCAGTATACGGTATAAGGTTACTAACTGAGCTAAGGTGGCACTCATAACAATTGTGTGTTCTGATTATAAACACTTTCACACTAGTAAAAATCTACGTTCTCCTTAACAATGGACCATAAGCTTGCTTTTAAATCACAGGGACGTATTTATCACTAAATTTCGTAAAAAAATAATAAAGCGCCAGCAAAATATAATAAAAAAAAGGGCGTTTTAAGTACAATAATGAATGTTTGTTTATTAACTTGGAACTGTCAAACATACCCTAAAACCTTTGTCCTTGTCCACCTTCAGTTCGGAATCGAACACCTTCAAAGTTCCGCCAAAACCTCTATAAAGTAGATATTCTCGAATTAGTTCATCAATATATTGTATTTGAGACATTTTTTCTCGACATTTACTGTAACAAGGACTATTTGCCCACCCATAAGAGCACAAAAAAGCTTCACTCCAAGCTCGCCAAACTTCTAAATACTCTGCTTCCTTTACACTGGCCTTCGATTCCATACTCTACACGACCAGTATTTACTAATCTTTTACTGTACCGTTGTCAAACGTGGGAACCATAGAATAGGTATTACTGGTGGGAACTTAATAGAGATCGCATCTTGTTATTAGTGCTATAAAATACAAGTTTGTTTTGTTTAGTCAAAAGCTCCCTACATTAATGAAAAAACTCAACAACTCAATTAGAAAATTTTGCACGAGCAATTATTAATAATCTTTAGTATTTTATTTCTTCATATTTTATTATTTTGGTATTAATATTATTATTAACTAGATATTTCCTGTATTAACTCATTTTTATTTAATATAATTTTAACATTTTTCTGTCTACCGTCATTTTATATAAATATTTTTTTGGGGTAGGGTTATTAATTAGTTTGCAAAGTGTTTATTTCAAACGTTGTTGTGAATTATTACCGCTGCACGGCCTCCCTCGCTTTCACGTTCCATAAAACAAGCCGTGTAAACTATTAATAATTATGCGTGCAGAGCATCAAGCACATGACTTCCATCCAACCCCAGGTAGATCACACTTCATTGGGGTACGTGCATACCGAGCAGATCGCTCTTCATACTCGGCCATAGAAAACTAGTCGGTACAGAGCACTCGTACCCAATTATTTCTTAAACATCTTTCTATTTTTGTCTAAAAAAAAAATTATTATAAAGATTTTAATGTTAAAATATTTACTGAAACGTGGGGGAAAAAAAAAAAATCTTTATCAGCAGTAGTGATTAAAATGATGACATGTCAGCAGTGGCAAAATTTCTATGCCTCTTGTCCCAGATCACGGAGTGCTTAGAAATACGATTATTTATTAGTTTATCTTTTATGGCACTCATCTTCTTCCTAAAATACACTCAGTCTGTAAAAAATCTGAGCAAGACAAACGTCAAAGTAAAAGTCGAATTGATAAAAGATAAAATAAAAGTGCACTGAACAACATTTGAGGGTTTGCTTTGACCTTGAACCAACCAATCAGAACACCACGCACATCGCACAACTCTTCACAAAAACAAACCAGTTTGTTTCTTGTGTTTGGTCGGAGTGAAGTGCGGAGAGTGAGGTGTTTGGCATGCACGGTCCCGTTTCTTCACATGGGTTTGTTTCTACAACTTGTGCAATGGAGTGATGAGCGATGTGTGCGCTCCTCGACATGAACGCACCCTAAGGTAGGTTATAACCATTCAGCCGTTTCTATTTTGTAACATTAAATATTCCCCCCCCCCAATCAAATTATGTCAATTATTATAGAGTATTTGAGGCCAAATTAGGACTTGCCTAGGTTAATAGTGATCATAGTGAATTCCTATATCCAATTATTATTTTACTTATTTCAAATATCCCTTTAAAATTAGGTTGAACTAGTAAAAAATAAACTTTTACATCTCTAATATTGCCGAAATGTATAGAAAAACTGTAGAACCAAATTTATATATTTATAATTTTGACTCAATAATTAAATAAAGCACATTCAGAAGGAGTTTTAATAATAGGAATGAGTAAACAGAGGAAGAATATAGTGATCGAGAAAAAGACAAGAGCGAAGCGAGTAGTACGGGAAACCAGAAAGGATTGGGTGCAAAAATGGACTGAATTGCTGGAACAGGATGTGGAAGGAAGTAACTATATAAGAAGTATTATATAGTTAGGTAAGAAACAGGAGGAAAGATAAAATACAATGCGTTAGAATGATGGATGGAAAAGGAAGAACGTTGAAGACAGGAAAGAAAGAAAAGGAACTATGGATATGATATTTTGAGAAGATGTTCAACCCGAAAGAGGAAAAGGATGAGAATGAAATAAAGGGGTAGGAAGAAATAGCAGAAGAGGGAAAAGGTCCCACAGCGAAAGAGGTGGAGGACGCATTAAAGAGGATGAAACAAGGAAAAGCACCGGGTGTGGACGAATTGAATGTGGAAATGATAAAAAAAAAGTTGCAGGCGAAGTAGGTATACGATGGTTATACAAAAGGCTGAGAGTGAGTTGGAAGGAGAATAAGCTACGTACCGGAAAAAAGGGAGCTCTAATACCCATTTTTCAAGAAAGAAGGCAGTAAGAGGTGTACAAATTATGGAGTATAACACTAATGTGTCTCAGTACAAAGAGAATATTAAATAAAAGGAAAGGAAGGGGAAAAGACGAGTTGTAATGAGAGTGAAAAGCATGTATGAGGATAACAGGAGTTGTGTTAAGACAGAGAGTGGTAGAACGGAGTGTTTACAAATAATAAATGGAGTGAAACAGATGAGTGCCCTCTCATCACTATTTGTAATGGCAATGGAAATAGTCATGAACAAAGTGGTAGAAAAACTCGGGGAGCAAAGAATGAAAGCCAAGATGTTTGCTGATGGCTTGATGGTATGAGGGGAGAAGGAACAGATAGAACAGGAACAGTTACAGAAATGGAATGAGTAAGTTAAAGAGTGTGGAATGAAATTTAGCATGGTGAAGGGTGAAATGATGGTAATAACAAGGAAGAGGATAAGTTCTGGTAAAGCTATAAAGTTGGATGGATTAGGGCTGATAAAAGTACAGATCGTAAAATATTTTGGAAGCGTAAGTCAGGTGGAGAGCATCGAACGAGAAGAGGACAGCAGGGAGAGTTATTCTATGGATGTGTAAGAGACTTACTAAGAAGAAGTGCCCTTGAAGTGTAAGAAAGTGTTGTATTGGTCATACCTTGTACCCATTGTCACATATGCAGCAGAAACATGGACATTGGATATAAGAGAGACTTGAAGAGTGGAGGCCATGAGAATGAAGTTTGTGAGGAGCATGTTAGCCGTCACTAAGAAAAACAAGATTAGGAATGAAGTTATTTGGGAAAGAATGCGGGTATAGGGAGTACATGATACATAGTTGAGGAAGCAAGAATGAGATGATATGGGCATATATTGAGGATGGAGAAGAAAAGGATGCCAAAGAAAATTATGAAAAATACCGCAAGGGAGGAATAGAAAAATGTGGGGAGAAAAGTGCAAATGAGAGGAGAAGAAGGAAAGCAATTAAAGTAAGAAGTTCAGTTGAAGGATAGAGAAATTGTTGGAGGCATTTTACAAATTGATTTTTCACAGGCTGGAAACAGTTATGATGGTGAAGAAATAAAGCCTTTGGTATACACTAAGATGCAGTCCACCATTTGGTGACAACTGGTCTAAATTCTAAAATTATATAAATGTAGAGATGCAGAAGCGCCAACCCAACAAGTCTGCTTTCCCCTCATAGTTGTACTCGGTCATGTCTTGATTACCCTTAACAATCTTGGCAATACCTCAGTCTGAATTTTCCTGCTGTATTATAAGTTAACAAAATTATTGCGTTGTTACACCTGGCAATGTTTCTCTTTGCTTAAAAAAAAACCTAATCAAAATATTTGGACGTCCAGCTTCAGAGATGCACATGTGCACAGGCCGAAATTAATTTTAAAATTTCTGTCCTTTGCTTGCGGAAGGTACCGCGCGATGCTCATGACAAACTTTTCATTGTATTAATATAGATTGTCTGTTCATCTAATTTAATGCCGCCTTTTCTTTTAACCTCCCTAAGATTTTTTTATTTAATTCATATTCCAACCGTCCATTGCCTGAACATCTGAGGGAGAAAGTAAGGTAGGGGGTGAAATTCGGTGGATCCACCCCTGCGACCACCAATGGAGATATGTTCCTTGAAATATGAAATTATTAGAAATCCCATAAGACCCTAATAGATAATACTAATAATTCAAATAAGAGTTTAATAAAAAATATTTTATTTCTCTACAATCAACAGGTTAGCACAAAGTTATCCAGTCACTATATTTGTACATGAGCATATAACATTTTCAAACAGCAAACAGGTCATTAAACAATCAAACCAATAAATCGGTGACCAAGAGATTGAATGAGATGAAATAATGATGAGCAGTTAACATTAAAGCAGTAACAATTTCAAATAAACAATATTATAAAAATACACATATTTATGAACAATATCAGCATTTTCTTGATAACAAAGCTACAAAATAATATGAGCAGGAATTACAATTTGTCAGCCATCATTATATACATTCAATTACGAGCACTGAATAAAAGTAGATTACTATAACAATCCAATTTTCAAAGTAGGGTATTTTAAAAATTACACACTTTTTTGTGGTAAAAATAGATAAGTTTGTTATTTTATAGATAATGTAATAAGCCTGTGCGAACGAAAAGATTTTCAAGTTCAAACCAAATCCGAATCTATGCTTTATAACTTGAATCGAATCCGAATTGTATAATTTAAAATGAAATCAAGTCTGAATCAGGTCCGAATCGAATATTCCATAATGAAAATCTTTCAAAATTAAATACAGATCAATTATTTTACTATGAAATTTTATCACCTTCAAATCTGATATTAGGTTAAATCATATACATTTCTAATCAATTAAAATTAGGAATGTGGAAGACTCAAAAATACCTTGAAGGGAAAAACAAGCAAAAAATAAACAACCCTACTTTATCTTGTCTCGAAAGTTAAAAATAAATCTTGAAAATTCAAGAAATTCAGGCGAAGGTAAAAAAAAAGGCTCACTTTTACCCCCAAAAACAGCCCTAATAAAGAAATATTTTAGCTATAAATATTGTTTTTCAATATCATACTTGAATTTTAAAAACTGTTACACTAAAAAAATTAAATCCTAAATGGTATATATTGCATCTATCATCATTTTAATTGCATTTAAAATGTGTGTGAGTTGTGTGTTTGAATGAACTAAAAGATAATCCAAAGCAAGTAACAGAGTAAATAAAAGTCAAAACAAACTTTAGCGATTTATAAATAATGTTTTCTTAAATAAACATATTTTTTGGGAAATATTCTTGTTTTGTTCTTGCTTATCAATTTTTTAAATATTTTCGTCTTGATATTGTCTGGAACCGAAAAAACGGTTCTCCCACATCCCTAATTTAAAATAAAAAAAAGTATGTTTAGTAAACCGTGTTCAAATAATGACAATTTTTTTTTTTAATATTATGAGAATCACCAGATCATATGGTCAAGTCAAATAACAAATACATGCAAATTATTCTATAAAAAGATGATTATTGGAATGTTTGACTTTTAATTTTTTTTTAAATTCCACGTAATCTAAATATGGGATCCGTTTGGATTAGAAATTTCTAAACCAATAAAAATCTTCCAAATTTTGGAATCAAATATAAATATTCTAACAAGATTCTGACTTGAAGTTTTGAAGCTTCGAACAGTCTTGGCCGCAGTGATAATATAATATATTAAGACTGGCAGCTATAAAGCACACGACTGGACACATGAATACATGAAAGTAGATCATGTAACTTTTCTAGCTGTCAGATAAGAATCTTCCTATGAAAATTGGACAGTAGTTGACTTTACATTGATTAAGTAGCTACAATAAATGATAATTTAGTATATGTATGGCTAGTTATTAATATAAAGCTATATTTAACAAGCAATTATATAACACGATTGTACAACAGGTTTCAGTTAGACATATCTTTAGATTATTTCTCATGAAAACACTTACAATACAATTTGTACAGGTTGTATACAATAAGATAATACATTAATAAAACCTAGTGATAATATTATGTACAGTAATACCTTTTTTTTTAAACTATTGTTGTTTGGTGTGTTGTGAAAATCAAAATAATACAAACCAAACAAAGTTAATATAAAAAATAAATAGTGAAATCTTATTGCAGTAAAATATTTCACATAGGTCCAATAAGATGTCAAATGTTTCAATATGTGCTATCAAACAAGTTTTTTTTGCTGCAAATTGAGTAAAAATACTAGGATGAGTAAATACTCTTGTTTAAAAATTGAAGCATTAAAAAAATCTACTTCAAACAAACTAAAATATCCAAGTGAAAACCTAGGTATGATATGTAGTGTAACTATAGCAATTCACTATTATTTTGGAATATAAAATAGTTCTAATAGTTAAGAAGAAATAAAATAATATTTTACATTAGATAGCCCTCTGTTAACAAATGTAGAGGGGTATTTTACAATCACATGAATTATAAAAAAAAGACATGTCTTAAGCAGCAGTGATGGCAAGAAAAAGTACAAGTTATCTATAAAATATAGTCACAATAGTATTATAAAAAAGTAAAAAAGGTTATGTGGAATAGAGCACTAGGCTAAATCATGGTTTAAATTAGGAGGGATAGCCAGCACTTACCTTGGTGATACTGGAGTAGAAATTGTTTAGATATAACACTAAAAAAACACAAACACATTTTTAAGGACAAGTTTTCACTGTCAGACAGCTTCATTAGGTTAAGAGAGTATCACCAAGGTAAGTGTGCTGGCTATCCCTCCTAATTTAAACCAAAAAAGTAAAAAAAAATTAGCATCATCATTGACAGACAAATGTCATGTTGGCATGATAATATCGTAGATCTTTGGATAAAGTTGGATTAATAAAAAGCACCATTTAGTAAAAATAATTTTGTTTAAGAAAGTTCAATATGAAATTAGTAGGCCAAAAAAAAATTGAGAAACAATTAAAAAAAAATACGGCCTAGTTTTAACATACAATTATTTAAAACAGAGATTTAGGCCCAATCTTACAATGTCACGTTAAAGTCCTCGTAACTTAACAGTTTGTAAAGTCTAACAGATGGTTAAACTTAGCGTTGCGTTTTACAAAACTATTTTTATGTGTGCGTCAAATTACGGATAGGTGCCTTCCATTAGTTCTTAGTGTTAACTTTCTCGGAGCGCTAGATTTGTGTCAAAGCTTTTGATTGGCCTAACTTGACCATAGAGAATCTAGATAAGTCATTACAACGTCTTTGGAACTGTTATGAAAGAATCAATCAAAACGAGTTCAATTCATCAAATTTGTTGAGGTTATCTGCTATATTTTATAATATTTATTTTCCTGCTAAAATGTTTGTTGAGAATCACAAACGCGAACGAAGTGTAAATTAGGAGGTGCAACTCATCTTCAAAGTCGTCATAATCATACAATAAATCAGCCATTTCATAATATAAATAAAAGTAACCTCACTTTAATAATAACAACAATCACCTTGAAAACAATATAGCGAAGTGTTTAAAGTTGTTAATGTGGACGTTATGTTTGCTAACCGGAAGGTAGACCTCGCGTTAACTTTGTGAGCACATTTACATGAACATTAGCGCTAACCAAACATTGTAAAATCAAAAGTAGTGGTCGTTATCGCTTAACCTCATGTTAAGCCCTAACGAATAGAATAACATGACATTGTAAAATTGGGCCTAAATATGTTCATTTTAAAATACAAAATATAAATATATAGATAGATATTAAATAATAGCACCTTGTTTTGTAATTATTCTGGACAAAATATTTGCATTTTTTTTTTTCAAATAAATTATTGAAACGTGAGTTTTAATAAGATAAAATGGTTGATTTTAATATTTACAATGCTCTATTAATAAGTAAAACCAAAATGTTGCAAATAAAATCCTAAAAATTATTTCTAAATTACTTTTTTTTGGTAGAGTAACAGACTACCAATTTAAAAATATTACTTTAGTGGAAACTTGATATACCCTAATACAATGTTACATTAGTTACACCTTTCAATAGGGGTTTTACAAAGATTCAATAATATCATTGTTGATCCGAATTTTATATTATTCAACTCGAAAACAAAATAGTAAGGTTTTATTTAGACCATTTAAAACCTCACAATGTTTCTATAACATGTTAATACATTTTTAATAACAATTAGCTTGAGGTAAAGTTAATGTTTATTAATTATTACCGTACTGACCAGGAATTAAGTCAAACTTTTTTTCCTCCGAAAACAGCCTTTATAAGACCTTTGTGTTGTCTATAACATAGCCCTAGGGTGCAAAACTACTTTTTTTAATAACAATATTTAATTCTTTTAAATAACATCATAACTTTTGTATATTTAACTAAGATATGATTCGATTTGATAATTGTTTGCAAATTCTCGAATAATATTTGCTTCAATTGCTTTGCAGATGTCAACCTTTAAATTTGACATACATAGGAAACATTTTATTATTTTAATGTTGTGGCAGTTTTGTAAACTTTCATAGAGTATTTTCGATTTATAACATGATAAGTCAATAGTATGGACATTATTTATATCCTTGTAGTCAAATATAACAAGATTCAAAATGGTACTAAAATAAAGCTTATACAGGTAGTTTAAAATATAATATTACAATACTATGAATTATTGTTGGTCTAATTTAAATTCAAAATTGGTATAAAATGTTATTTTGGCACACATTATCGTTTTCAAAACCAAGTCTTGTAATACCATTGGTTCGGCATTTTATTTAAAGAGGCAATGAATTTAAATTTCCATTTTAAAGATCATAGAAGTTAGTTTTAAATATCATATTTAATTATAAATTGTACACATAGTTTCTTCAAAAAAATATTTAACTTCAATAAATATGGAATTATTGTTTGTATAGCAATTAAAATATTAATGTGTCCCCAATAATATTTACTTTAGAACAAAAGTTTGTTAATAAACAGAGTACAAATGGTTTACCAACAAAGTTTTTTTTCTAAAAACATTCAAAATGCACTTTTACGCCCTTTAAACAGAGATGTACGCAATAGTCTTCAATATGAATAACACACCGAATAGCTAATGACAAACATCTATGATTAACAAAAAAACCGATATAAATATACAGAGTGAACCCAATTCAGTTATTACCCCAACTTTAGCCATTTATTTCTTTTTCCAAAATGTAAGCGATGTGATACCCAGATCAAGAGAGAGATATAGACTTTTATGAAACTAACAATAAGGTGAGTAATTAGTGAAATAACACTCTATACAATAAAAAATTTGATAAATCTACAGAAATAACTACAAATATTAACTTGTATGTATAAAATGATAAAGTTACAGAAATAACTACATATATATACTTGTATGTATAAAATGATAGAGTATTAGGAAAAAAGTAGAACACAAATAAAAGAAAAGACACTAACACAAATTTACACACACTTCACTATTTCAATGCTATTAAAGCACCTTCCTCAGGAAGTAGTAGTAATTAGACTGAAGAGGATGTTGTCTTCAATGATGCCAACTTGATTGGAAAGGATGTAAACTTCTCTGATGAAGATTAAATTCCCTGAAAGTTTGTAGTTACCTACCATCCACACAGTAAACTACAAATTTACACACACTTCACTATTTCGATGCTATTAAAGCACCTTCCTCAGGAAGTAGTAGTAATTAGACTGAAGAGGATGTTGTCTTCAATGATGCCAACTTGATTGGAAAGGATGAAAACTTCTCTGATGAAGATTAAATTCCCTGAAAGTTTGTAGTTACCTACCATCCACACAGTAAACTACAAATTTACACACACTTCACTATTTCGATGCTATTAAAGCACCTTCCTCAGGAAGTAGTAGTAATTAGACTGAAGAGGATGTTGTCTTCAATGATGCCAACTTGATTGGAAAGGATGAAAACTTCTCTGATGAAGATTAAATTCCCTGAAAGTTTGTAGTTACCTACCATCCACACAGTAAACTACAAATTTACAGGGAATTTAATCTTCATCAGAGAAGTTTACATCCTTTCCAATCAAGTTGGCATCATTGAAGACAACATCCTCTTCAGTCTAATTACTACTACTTCCTGAGGAAGGTGCTTTAATAGCATTGAAATAGTGAAGTGTGTGTAAATTTGTGTTAGTGTCTTTTCTTTTATTTGTGTTCTACTTTTTTCCTAATACTTTATCATTTTATTCATTACTAAATGGTTTTGCTCAATGCACTTTTTTCATACATATAACTTGTATGTATAAAATAAGAAGGGCATCAAACAAAATAAAATGTACTACATAATAAATAAAATGATGGAATTGAAAAAAAATCAAAGCACAAATAAAAGTACCAACACTAATACATATTTACACACATTTCAATATTACGATACGATCATATCTTCTTGAGGCTGGGTCTTAATACTAAGACTTCATGAGGAAGATACAATAAAAGATTCGTAATATTTAAGTGTGTGTAAATATGTTAGTGTTAATACTTTGATTTGTGCTTTATTTTATGTCATTTTATTTATTACATATTATATTATATATAAAATTATGAAATACTAGCGGGCATATTTGAAAAATTTACTATTCATACACGATTTGGAAAGTATTCATAAAAGCTTAAAATGTAGTTTGCAGAGAACTTTAATCATAAGCTAACAACTTTAAATCACTAATGGTTGATTATTTACAATATGTTTGACAGTACAAAACATAAAAAATGTACTAGAGTTAGCTCGGATAATAATTTAATAATACACATTCTCATAATTTGGCTAAGAAAAATACTAACGATTATAACGAGAACAATGTGGGTAGCTAACATGAAGATTTTTAATAATCATTAAGTTGAGAGTACTAATTTAATTTAAAACTTGTTTTATTTTAACTTAAAATTAATTTGTATAGAGGGGGTAAAATTAATTTTTTTTAAAATCTAGTTAACTTACTAAAAACAAAGCGCTATCCAAAACGCTTGTGTATGAGTCCCACTTAGCTCTGTAAATATAACAAAAATCTGTACAACCTAAAATAAATTCCCCGTTTAATAATTTCGAGGTGTCAATTTGTGTCATCAGTCACGAGTTTCATCCCCGAGAGGTCGTGAGAGCATTCCTGCATCAACATCATGTGGTCCAGTCTGTTCACCGTCGCATTCAACTCTCTCTCCCAGTGTGCATCCGAGGTGCTACAACCTTCCACGGGGCGCACGGCCAATTCGCGCACCCGCAGCTTCAACTCCTCAAGGTCATCCTGTGTAAATTATGACAAGATCAAATAAGAATGAAAGGATTGGATGCGTGAATAATACTTGAAAAACAAGTGCCACAGGAGAGCGTCACAAACCAATACAATATACTCTAAAATAAATCCCAATTCAACATTTTTAGTTAAAAAATTAATTTTAATTATAAATCTGATGTCTTCTTGGTTCCTCGACTCACAAATATTCTTAAGGATTCAAGAATTTGAAGGTCACATCCTTATTAGAATGATTAGATACTACTTTATACTACAGGTGACCTAGGGGTCTAGGGGTAAGGTGTCAGACTTCTATGCTAGCATCCGAGGTTCAATCCTCGGTCCCGGCAAAAATTTATCTGATTACCAAACCCTTCCTTCACCTCTGACAAGACATCTTGTGAATGTGGACACATTAGTGTAAGTGCGTATAACCCGAACGGCTAGTAAGACGCGGTGCTAATAATAATAATAATAATAATAATAATAATAATAATAATTTATACTACACCGAGGCCGTACCCCCCTTACCTCTGCTTCTTCAGTTGTTTCACTTTCATCTCTCTCGCTGACAGCCGAGCTATTCCCAGCCGATTGGCTGCCCATACTTCGCAGGTCACACCGATCTAACTCCTGTTCATACGAGGACAGGAGTGCCAACCTGTTCACATCTTGGTTTATAACCCTCTCAACGCTGGAGTCTCCCATACCACAAACCGACAGCTCACGCGCCAGCGACTGCGGTAACCAGACAGAACCATCTCCCGAGGATGGTTCGACCTTGACGCTAAACTCTGAAACATCAAAGGTGTTCAGCTCCGCACCGACCCCTGGCTCCCGAGGACCTCTTAGGAGTTCAGAGTCTTCGACGTCTGACAACGATTCCTTCAAGATGCGGCGCTTTAGATGTATCTCTTCGGAGATCCGCTCGAGTTCTTTGAGTGAGTTGGAGTAGGAACTTTTGGCGATAGCCACACTGCGCTGTAGCGCCTCCACGCGGTCCTTTTGAGCAGCCAGCTGACCTTGACACACAACCTTCTCATCGAAGTAAGGGCGAGACTTGGCGATATTGCGACGCAGGCGTTGTTCCAATTGTTGTACCTAAATAATAAAAAAAAATTGACTTTATGTACAGGAATTAATATAAACACCAAGTTTAAACAGGTGCATTACTAATTTTTTTTTAACACTGTGCCTTATGACATATTCAGGTTATGCGCATATGTACTAATTATGATAGTGAGTTAGGGATAAGGAAGGTTAAATTTAGAGGAGGCATACCTGTATTTTCATTGAGGAAGAGTGGAAAATCATTTTGGAAAAACACCCTCAGTACACCCGACCAAGATTCGAACCTCTATCTGCCTGTCACCGGCTGTCTAGTCTAACAGGAGAGTGACCATGCTGCCAAAGAAGCAGGTAATTTCTAATTTACCCGCCTCGGTGGCGTAGTTGGCTAACGCGCTTGTCGTGTTGAGCTTGACTGCTGAGGACGGGAAGATCGAGGTTCGAATCTCGGTCGGGTGAACTGGGGGTGGTTTTCCTAAATGGTTTTCCACTCTCCCTCCAAGCAAATGTGGGTTCACTTCCTTTAATTCAACCTTCCCAATTCCTAATCCATTAGAGTAATTAATACTTAAAGCATATAACCTGAATGGTTAGTAAGACGCGGTGCTAAATATTATTATTATTATAATTTCTAATTTAAAATGTAAAAATCAACCGGTCAGTTTATTACAATAAAAATTGATATGAAAATGAAAAAGGTGTTGGGCTTTCTAACCTTCTGTTCAGCTGCATTGAAGAGCATGGCCCTTTTCTGATGCTCGCGGCCGCTCTCGGACTTCTGGTCCTCCGCGTCTCGAACCTACAAACAAACAGCAATATACTCCCATGGCGGGCCTAAAATTGAAATATTTCAAAATAATAATTAAAACAAGATTATTTCTTTTGGATTTCTTTTTTAATTTCTAGAGTGGTATCAAAGAACAGAGCCTGGCACTATTTTAGGACCTTTTTTTTAAAATAACAGTTTTACTACAAGAGAATATCAATGTTAAGATTACCAAGCAATATTATCATAGTCATCATCATCATAAAATGTTAATAGCTTGTGGCCAGGTCAGTTTAATAAAATATTTTCATCTTCCTCTGCCCTTCCACCATTCTTTTTATCTTAGGCCTTTTTGCCGGTCGGTAGCGTGTTTGTCTAGTGAGCTAAGGACGAAAAATATATCATCGGAAAAACATAAATGAACAATTAACTGGTGTGCATTTTTTTCATAAAAATCTTTTCAACCATCGTAATTTCTAAATTACTCTCAAATTTCAAAGAATTTTTTTCGTCATAATTTCCCAACACCCTCGACCCAAATTAGTGAGCGCCTGAGCAACTCCTGACCCCCCCCCCCCCCCCAGTTAAAACCCTGGCTCCAATTCCGTTGGGTATTGTGTCTCTTCTAAATTTAATTAACGTTCTTTGTCATGTGTTGATCTAATCAGTCAGTTAAGAAAGTACATGTTAAACACGTTTAATAAAAAGGAGTTACTGTTTAAATTTTACACAAACTTAAAAATTAATATCAAATTATACATATTATTTTTACCATAGTTTTTTTTAAAGATTTGGATCTGAAAAGGTGCAGGTAAAACAAAGGTTAAGATCCAAATTTGTAAAATAGTAGATAATTAGGTAAGCTTTGTCTTTTTTTTTTTTTAGTATCCCCGACCTGTGCGTCTGTTTGTACCTTAAGTGTTGCGTGATTGAGCATCTCCTGCCACGCGTTGTCAAACTGCCACACGTGCTGTTTACTGACAAACCTTTGCTCCGCGAGAGCCACCGTTTCTTTAGCTGCTTGGTGAATCTCTGAAACAACACACTTTTTAAAAATATCATACTGAATACTTTAAATATTTTAATGAAAACAAGGAGTTTTAAAAAAAATTTCAAATGAAAACATAATTTTTTGTTGTTGAATTTACATAGTAGACAGTAGCGGATTTAGGCTTAGGCCCGGGCCTAGGGCGGCAAATTTTGAGGGGCGCCAAAATTTTTAAGATGACTAAAATTAAAAATCGATTGGGTTTTGGAGAAAGATCATTTTCCACTCTGAAAAGAGTGAAAAGTTATTTGCGTGCAAGTAGGAAACAAGACAGACTAAATGCACTTGCATTACTAACCATTGAAGCACAATTGGTTCAAGAAATTAAGTATGAGGAGGTCATTGATATTTTCGCACGGACGAAAGCAAGAAAAACATTTATTATATGATTAATCAGATAAAAATAATTTTAATTACAAGCAATTTATTATTAATTCTATATTTAATTGTTATGTTAAAAAAATAAATGTTTAATTTATACCTGAATTAGATTTATTATTATTATTATTTTCATTATTTTATACACACACACATATGTATATATATGTTTATATATATATATATTGTTACAAAAAAAAGGGCGCCATATCGTCTCGGGCCTAGGGCGTCCTCAAACCTAAATCCGCTACTGATAGTAGAGCCATGAATAAATGATAAATAAAAGTACAAATTAATATTTTTTTAGAATCAAATTTTTATATGAAAAAAATGTAGTCAAACAAATTTGAATTTTTAAATAAATTTAATATAACCGTACAGTTAGACAATAGGAAGTATTGAGGAACTCATAATTGCTATGAAACTATATCTTAAAAAATCGATTAAAATTAATAAATCATAGGAGTTTTTGAGAAAACGATAGAAAATTCCAAGTACATACTCAAATTTTGAGTTTTGTAAAAATCTTCCCAAGTCGAGTTCTAACTGTTGGTTGACACACGCACACAAACACGAGAACACAAAGAGTAAATGTCGGTGCCTTCCCTACCATTGGCCCTTTGGAACTGAACGGCAGCTCTCTGGCATTCGAGCTGCGCCTGCTTTGCCACCTCCAGCGCCTCATAGTATGGGCGTGCGCGTTCGATACAGCTACCCAGTTTCTTACTCTGGAGTTTGAGGCGGCGTGTTGAGTCATTTAGAAGCAATCGGAATGTTGTGTTGGCTTCCTAGAGGTTTTAAAGAAGACACTATTGAAAGTTATATCCATGTTTATATATGTACAGTAGCTCCATGGCTTCTTTAGTGCTGGCTGACAGTTCACAGCTGACTTCTGACAGTCAACATTTAGGTATATACAGTAGCTCCATGGCTTCTTTGGTGCTGACTGACAGTTCACAGCTGACATCTGACAGTCAACATTTAGGTATATACAGTAGCCCCGTGGCTTCTTTGGTGCCGACTGACAGTTCACAGCTGACTTCTGACAGCCAACATTTAGGTGTATACAGTAGCCCCGTGGCTTCTTTGGTGCTGACTGACAGTTCACAGCTGACTTCTGACAGTCAACATTTAGGT